>CAIGRP010110268.1:0-12143 GCA_903798385.1 Fraxinus cuspidata
AATCTTTAAGAAGTTGTTGTAACCAGATAAGCACACTGGCAGTAGAGGAAAGAGCTCGATACTCAGCTTCAGTTGAGGAACGAGAGATGGTGGCCTGCTTTTTGGCCTTCCAAGAGACTAAAGAGTCTCCAATTAAGATGCAAAAACCTGTAATGGAGCGTCGAGAATCAGGGCACGATCCCTAATTAGCATCAGAGAATGCTTTCAAACTAACTGGAGCACAAGCATCACAGTAAGCTCTTAGCTGTAAAGAAGAGTTAGATGAAAACAACAACCCTTGACCAGGACTTTCTTGAGATAACGAAGCAGGTGATGCACTGCTTTGAGACGAGAAAGTCAAGGTTGAGCTAAGAACCGAGTGAGCTTGTGGACTACAAATGTAATATCTGGGCGAGATAAAGTGAGATAAAGAAGTTTCCCAACAAGCCGTCGATAGTATGTTATATCAGGAAGCAGTTCCCCTTTAGTGGCAGTTAAACGAAGTGTTGGATCCATGGGAACAACAGTGGGCTTATAAGCCAAGTAACCTGTGTCCTCAAGTAATTGTAGGGTGTAATGGCGTTGAGAAAGCACAATTCCCTGTTTAGACTTAGCAATCTCAAGACCAAGGAAATACTTGAGACAACCAAGATCCTTGAGCCTAAACTGTGTATTACGAAACTGCTTTAGCTCATCAATAGCTTGAGATGAAGGACTAGTAAGGATGATGTCATCCACATAAACTAAAAGGGCAACGAAAGAGGATCCATGACCTTTTGTGAAGAGATAGTAATCAGACTTTAACTGAACAAAGCCAAACTTGAGTAAAGCTTGAGAAAACTTGGAATACCATTGTCTCGAGGCTTGCTTGAGACCATAAATTGATTTGCGAAGCTTGCATGCTAGTTTGTGTTTGTGTTGAGATGGAGAGGACTCCTCTTGTCGAAGATAGCCGAGAGGTAGATCCATATAGACTTCCTCAAAAAGATCATCATTTAGAAAGGCATTGTTGACATCGAGTTGAGCTAGGTGCCAATTATGTGAGGCAGCAAGTGCAAGAAGAACCTTCACAGTAACTAATTTGGCCACTGGAGAAAAGGTTTCAACAAAGTCTAAACCTTTTTGTTGTGTATAGCCTTTAGCCACCAAACGAGCCTTATGTCACTCAATAGAACCATCTGATTTAAGCTTGATTTTATAAATCCATTTTCATCCAAAGGTATGCTTGTCATGAGGAAGAGGAGTGACGGTCAAAGCGTTATTTGCTTCCATAGCTTTCAACTTTTCATGCATAGCCAATCTCCATTCAGGAAATTTCACTGTTTGGTGATAGTATTGAGGCTCAACCTGAGAGGATACACTGAGCACAAACTGCTTGTGGAAATCAGAAAGGCCATGATAAGATATGTAGCCAGAGATTGGATAAGATGCAGAAGTGGAAGCATGAGTAGGAGAGCCAGTAAGTAGATTGCAGTGATAATAAGTAATTGGGTTGATGAATCATTCTGGTAGATTTTCAAAGAACAATACCACCAGATGGAGGAGAATCTATTGCTGGAATATCATCTACTGGAATATCAGCTACTAAAGTAGACGCCACACCAGAGGGAGATGGAATAGGAATATCATCTACTGGAATATCAGATGCTGAAGTAGAAGCCACACTAGAGGGAGATGGAATATTAGGTGGATCATGGTCATTTGAAGAATCAAGATCTGGAATAAAATGAGCTTGTAATGAAGAATGTGACAGAGCCAAGGTTGGAAACAGATCAGTGATATGATCTGAACTAGTAATGACATGAAAAGGAAACACTTCCTCATGAAACACTGCATCTCGTGAAATAAAAACTTGTTTGGTCTCCACATCATAGAACTTATAACCTTTCACACCAGGCGGATAACAAAGGAAAGTACAAACTCGAAAACGGGGTTGGAACTTGGTTCGATGAGCAGTTAAGGTGGAAGCAAATGCCAAACAACCAAAGACTCCAAAAAGAGTGTAATCAGGAGCAGATTTGTATAATAGATGAAAATGTGTGTTGTGCCTCAATAATGGAGAAGAAGTTCGATTAATCAAGAAGGCCGCAGTAAGAACACAGTCTGTCCAAAAAGAAACTGGAATCCTAGATTGAAAAACCAATGACCGAGCCACATTCAAGAGATGTTGATGTTTTCTCTCCACAACCGAGTTTTGCTGAGACCTTTCAACACATGAAAACTGATGTAAAACTCCTTTATCTTGAAAAAACTCAGCAAAAGATAACTCAGGTGCGTTATCAGATCTAAAAACTTTGATTTTGGCATTAAACTAAGTTGAAATTATGCTGAAAAACTTCGGCAGCATCAAATTAATTCCTCAACAAATAAACCCAAGTAAAGCGAGTGCAATCATCAACAAGAGTCGAGAAAAACCGATGACCAGTATAAGAAACAGTTTGATATGGCCCCCAGATATCACAATGCACAAGATCAAAAGGAAATTTCGACAAATGATTATTGGATTCAAAAGGTAGCCTTCTTTGTTTAGCAAGAGGACAAATATAACAAGGATCAGACTTATGCAATCTAGTTACATCACATTTCAACTGTTCCTTCAATGAATCAAGTCTCTTAAAGGAAATATGTCCTAGCCTATTATGCCAAATATGAGCAGAAACATTATTTACAATGGCATTGGAAATAGAATTCAAACACTGAACATTAAGAACATAGAGATCTTGTACTCTGTCACCCCTACCAATCATCCTCTTGGTTGGTAGATCCTGATTAACAAAGTAGTCCGGAAGGAAACTCACTATAAGGCCAGATCCAATAACTAAAGCACTGACTGAGATTAAGTTGAGTTTGAATTGAGGAACAAACAATACATACTTAAGTACAAGGTCAGAATGCAGTTTAACATCACCAGCAAAATGGACCAAAATTTGAGAATGATTTGGCAAGGTAACTGTTGTGTGGCGAACAGAATGTAGGGAAACAAAGGCACTGGGTTGTGAACAAATATGTCGAGTAGCTCCTGAGTCTACAATCCAGAATTGATTGGACGAAAATAGTGGACTCAAAGATATAGAGAAGCAAATAACTGCCAGATAGTTGGTTTGGGAAGGATCATAAGCATTAGTTACCTTTGCTCAGTTGCTCAAATGTGTTGAGAGCATGGATATTAGCTGCTGATATTGATTAGAGTTCAGATTTTGAACAAAACCTCCAAAGGAATTAGACTATTCTCGTCTATCATCATAAGTAGAAACTTGATGAGTAGCAGCATCAGAATTATTGATGGATCTGAATTTATATCCAGGAGGATATCCATGGATCTTGTAGCAATGATCCACACTATGTCCGAGGATCTTGCAATGCGTGCAATAAGGTCTCTCTCTTTTCTGAATTTTGGAACCAGAACCACCAGAGTTAGCAACGTCCATTTTAACAGGAAAAGCCATAGTGCTAGTAGAATTGTTCGAATAGAGGAAGGATTAGTCTTCCTTTGTTGTTCCTCTTGCGCAATCAGAGAAAAAACACGATTGATATGAGACATTGGATCCATGAGAATCAGCTGGCCACGAACCTGAGAGAAGGAATCATCAAGTCCCATTAAGAATGACATTATGTACTCCATTTGATGATGATCATTAAGACCTTTAACTCCACCACAAGAGCACCTTCCACAAGAACAATTAGGTCGGTAATTGCTCAGTTATTCCCATATAGTTTTCAGCTTTGTGAAATAAATGCTAACAGAACTCTGTTCTTGACGTAGATTCATCAATTCACGTTTAAGCTGAAAAATTCTAGGTCCGTTCCTCTGTTGAAAACGAACCTTGAGATCTAGCCAAATCCCTCGAGTAGAAGAAGCAAAAATAATGCTAGCAGAAATATCCTTTGAAACCGAATTTGAGATCCAAGATATAACAATATTATTATTATTATTGCGAATCCACGAATTGAGAAGATTATCATCATTGCATTGAGGCTCAGGAATAGAACCATCGACAAATCCCAATTTGTTCTTCACACAAAGTGCTATTAACATCGCACGTCTCCAATTGGTGTAATTCTCACCAGTGAGTTGCTGCGAGACAAGCACTTGCCCAGGGCTATCAGAATGATGAAGATAGTAGGGATTCGAAGGTTCTTCAATGGCAAAACGATTTGAATTGATACGCTCTCCAGAATTGGAATCATTCATTGAGGGAACTATCACCATATTGGAGAAGGCGAGAACAATCAATGAAGGAAGAAGAAATCNTGGCAAAACGATTTGAATTGATACGCTCTCCAGAATTGGAATCATTCATTGAGGGAACTATCACCATATTGGAGAAGGCGAGAACAATCAATGAAGGAAGAAGAAATCAAGCTAATTTGCAGCGAATCAAATTAGCTCTGATACCATATTAAGCTCGTGAAGAAGAAGAGCTAAGAAGCAGAGAGAGAGAGGAAGAAAATATTTCATACTTATTCACTTGAATACTACAGATGCCAACTATATAAATAGCAATTATTACAAGATGGCAAAACGATTTGAATTGATACGATCTCCAGAATTGGAATCATTCATTGAGGGAACTATCGCCATATTGGAGAAGGCGAGAACAATCAACGAAGGAAGAAGAAATCAAGCTAATTTGCAGCGAATCAAATTAGCTCTGATACCATATTAAGCTCGTGAAGAAGAAGAGCTAAGAAGCAGAGAGAGAGAGGAAGAAAATATTTCATACTTATTCATTTGAATACTACAGATGCCAACTATATAAATAGCAATTATTACAAGGATTAGTTATAACAGAAAATGTAATTAGAAAGCTAACTAACTAACTAATATGTAGATTAAATAATAATCAATATTACAACATTAATAATTAGAACGTTTGGCCTCATATGATTCCAATCTCCTTGGATCATCAAATGCAGTTCTCATACTTTTTGAGAGTTCTCATACTTTTAGATGCACGAAAACATATAAGTGCGTGCTTAATAGAACTTGAAAGCTTAGTCAAGCTAGCACTAATGATCACACAATGCTCGTTCTGCAGGACTGCTTCTGAAAAAGCATGTAAATTTGCATACCGAAGGGCCAGACAAGGAAGCACTTTAGGAGGTACAAACAAGTCTTCACACTTCATGCTTCAACGACTACCTTTTTTCTTCCGATCCATCTCTCAATCTAAGGGCATGTTTGGGAAGTGTTTATAATCGGTTTTTATTATAAAGACAGAAATGAGTGAAGAATAAGTCACTCAAATTGTGTGGTTAAGTGTTTATAAACAATTTATAAATACGAGTTAAACTAGATTGACTGATAACATGTTGGTAGTTCACTTTCAGCTTGTACAATTGAGTTTTTGGATGGTTCTTTAGCTATATAAGGATGCATTTGTAATTTCATTTTCGAATGCAACATTTCGAATTTAGAATTTCTAACATATACGAGTAACAAGCAAATATCAAATATGTCCGCATATGTATGTTGCATAATTCTTCGAAAAAGACTTTTCTATATATAGACATTCAAACACCAGTGTCAAAACTTAGGACACGGATTTAAATAAGCATAAAATAGCAAAAGGGTGTTACAAGCATTTAATGGCGGGGAAAGTTTTACTTGTCTCGTATGTTATATTTGATATGATTCAACACGATTAAAGTATATGCATATGCATGTGAAATAGTTGTCAAATATTTTGTCCAATTCAATGTATTTTATTGACATCGTTATATTTGTTTAGATGACACTGCCGAGCCTCCTCCTAATAAGACATTGAAGGAAATTTTACTTGGATTTGCTAATAAAATATACATCTGCAGTTTTGGTCATCCATTAGCCACTAATGGCTGGTAAAATTATCTGAAATTTGCCTAAAGTTAGATATATTATATCTCAATTTAAAGTATTTAATTCTTGGTATAAAAAAGGGAATCTGTGTCAACAACTGAGTTCTTATCTTTCTTGTTATACTTAATTTTTCATTTGAAACACAAATTCAATCGTGTATATTACTTCTTTAATTTTATTCAACATTGTCCGATCAATTGTGCCTTACATTTTTCACCCCTTGGTGTGAGTGTTTTTTAACCCCATTATTTGATGGGGATTAAAATAAGATTTTTAGTATATTTTGACACAAATTGATAAATCTGTGGTTGAAAAATTATGAATCACATAAAATATGTGATTAAAATTAATTATTAATTTTGATTTAAATTAAAATTTAGATTTTAATTCCTACCAAATGGCAAATAGTATATGGCCGGCATGGTGATTTATATCAGGTATGCTTTTGAGAGTACAAACGTAGCTTGCAAATACTCTTTCAGGTCAATGCAAAGGCTAGCTTTTTGCCCTAATATATAAAATAAATGAACAATAAAATCAAAATTTGAGAAAAAATTTATTTTGAAATATTGATTTTTTGAAGAATGTATGGCTGAAAAATGAGGAAAACTTTTGAATTTGCTCGTAATATTAGTTTATTGGAGAATGTGTTATTGAAAGAAAAAGAGAAGAAGATGCATTTTGAATAAAAATGGAGCCCAAATAGGAGCTTTATTTAATTTATTTACTACCGATTTGACCCTTGACCCTAAATGCAACTCAATAAAACATCGTATTTTTCACTACAGTAATTATTTGTCATAAAATTAACCATGTATGGTTTTTTACCTAAAAAATTACTTTGATTCAAGACTGCCCCTTGTCATGGTGGAGTCCAATTTGTTGGAGAAATTGATGCATTAGAATTATATTCCATTAATAAGAAATATGTATACAAATATGATAAAATCGTGATATATTGGTGCAAAATAACGAATAAAGTTTTGACTTAACAAAATCAAGAGATGTGCATAAAATATGTAAAATGAAGACTGAGTGACGTTTAGAAAAATGTAAAATTCGAATGAGATAAAATGAAGCGAGGTATGCGATTGAAAATCTCCTTAAAGACAGATTTTATTCTATGCACTGATGCTAACAAGATTATTTGGACATTTGTTTCCCAATTTACAACGGTTCTTCCAAAATTAATATAACACAATACTAATAAAAATGATCTCATGTCCATAGTGGACATGAGTTATAATACACACCTACTAAGCTAGTTTTGCCACATCAATAGGTCAAAATTTTTTTTCTTTTGAAAAGTCGAAAAAATACGACTTGACTGTTGACGGGCGAGTAGACAATTGTAATTCTACTTGTGAAAAGGAGATTATCTCTGCGAATATTAAATATCGAATATGAAATTCAAAAAATAATTTGAAATTTATTTTGACATAATTTGGAGAAAGAAAGAATTGAAAATCAATTATATGAAATAGATTTGGAGTGAAGAAAATAAAATTGGGAGGATCCAATTTATAGATTTCAATGTGTCTTTTCCTAATGATGACAGCATCTTTTGGTACAAATTAATTTTAATCTTTAGATTACACCATTTAATATTTAATGGTGTAGATTACACTATATCAAAAGGTCATTGAAGACTTTCTTAATTCACACCGGTAAAAATTATCCAGTAAATTCGAACACGATTAGCCATGATTTTGAATTGATTTTTTGGCGATAGCAGCAACAGGAAGATTCCATAGCTGCAACTTGATTGATAAATTAATTAACCAGCCTTGAACACCCAATTAAGCTTTCTTAATTAGTGTACACTGTTATAAGTGTTTTGTATAATTAATTTTATAATTAAAAGAAAATGTATGAATAACCAAAGGCTGCAAAACGCCAAAACCTCCTAACAATGAATTTTTAGTTTCGTAAGATGAGTAATGACCAAAAAAGAAAAATTTAATAAACAAAAGATAATAGAATGAACTTTTGAACTATCTTTTCAAATGTTCACTTTTCACCGAATGAGGCTTGGTTCACTTATTGGATAATGTAAAATTCTCTCTCTCTTGTACTGAAGTTTATGAAGTACCAAAGGTGTTCTGACATGATCAATACATATTACTAACATCGTTTCAGTTAAACCCCACCTAAGGCAAAAAAACAGAGGAACATTGTATTACATAACAAACAGATTCGCCTCTCCCGTAATGACAGAGGTTGAAGACTATTTAAGAACACATCATGGAGCCAGGAGGAGAATCTTTCCTATATGCTTGCTGCTTTCCATTAGGCGGTGAGCTTCTCCAGCTTCAGCTAACGGAAAACACTTGTACACAATGGGTTTTATCTTTCCTGCGGCAATAGCTGGCCATACATTTTTCTCTACCTCACTCACAATCAGAGCTTTGTTATCACGACTCCTATTTCGCAATCCAGCAGCTGCGAACAAAGTCATAACTCAAAATA
This sequence comes from Fraxinus cuspidata, assembly GCA_903798385.1. Classification (NCBI taxonomy): domain Eukaryota; kingdom Viridiplantae; phylum Streptophyta; class Magnoliopsida; order Lamiales; family Oleaceae; genus Fraxinus; species Fraxinus cuspidata. The sequence goes on from CAIGRP010110268.1 coordinate 8,288, forward strand.
TACTCCTAACAAAGAAAGGATGTCATATAAGATTAAAGAAAACTCATTATATACGTTATCGATGGTACACAAAAGATGATTTTGATATCATGGCCAACCAACCATGGCGAAATCAGAGCTCTCTTCATTCTTCAATGCGTAGTGCATAAAAATACTAGGATATACCATGTGTCCAGTGGATGTAGACCACAATAGCAGTTAAAATGAAAAATAGATATATGATAAAATACGATAAGTAGCTGAATAATGCTTAACGAATATAATAATTACTCTTGAGTGGCCATGATTTTCAGTAAACAAAGCAAATTCATTGATCTAATTCCCCATTCCAATTAAAAGTTTTCAGTCTCAAACTAAGCACTATGAGAGAGCTTCAATCCGATCACTTTAGTTTTCACGATTTCTTTAACTTCATTTTCACTTCACCTGGCAATTTATTCTTCCTCTGTTTTTGTAGTGACATGGAATCTTCACTCAAAACGACTACAATACAATGCAGCTGAAAATGTACCCTTTTTCTTCTTAACATTTAGTTGCAATGGTATAGAGTGGTTGCCAGCAGCATACACTGAAGCCCCTCCTACCCTTGTGTGAAATTACATAGAAAGCAATCTACGGTTATCTGATTTGGTGCCAATTAATATTATACACCCCATGGAGAAGCATGATATTTTAAGAGGGGGTTCTAGGAGTTTCCATTATCATTCTTCAACTGCAGGCTCTTGACATTCATAATCAATACATGAAGACAAATCCCAGTGTGCAAAATTCACATTCTCTACAATATCGCATTTCCGAAAGGTTGCAGTTTTTTGTATTCTACCTTCTGAAGTATCATATCCTTAAACAACTTTATTTTCACTAAAAAAGGATATCTAAATGTAAGAAATTCTTTTGTAAGAAAATCAACCTTTGACGGAATTAAAATAGGGGTGTATTTTCTCCTTTTTCTCAAAAAATTATTACTATGTATTCACAATATTGGCTTGCTCCATCTTTACAAAGAATTAAGATTGAGCGTTAAGAGTATGAATTCCAGTTAAAAGCTTTGAAATGTAAAAGGAAAAAGAAATATAAATTAGCAGAAGGCTTAAGCATGTTACACTGCACTGTGAGGCGTCTTGGTAGCAACCCAGCAAGATTTACTTCTGTTTTTACTCCACCCATGAAGCCAATTATGAATAGCCTTCCATCAAAGTTTAGGCTGTCAATGTTCCTTTGAAGGTATGAACCGCCAATGTTATCAAGTATAACATCAACACCTGCAATCAAACATGTTCAAGTTACATCTCAAAAATAATGTATGAAGCATTGAAATGGGAAGATTCTTGATTCGTGCTATTAGAATTTACATGGTGGGGTTGATTGCAAACTTGTAGAGTACATTCAAATGAAATCAAGATTGCCGAACTAAATTATTAGACTGGATATGAATGTTTTTCAACCTTTTCCTCCTGTTTCTTCCTTCACTCGTGCAACGAAATCTTCAGTCTTGTAATTTATACAAACAGCAGCTCCAAGGCCCTTGCAAGCAGCTAGTTTTTCCTCACTTCCTGGTGAAAAGAGTTGATTATTTTATCAACCAAAGAAGGCAGAACCCAAATTATCGTAATCATTATTTCATGTTAATGAATGTGAATTGGGTAGCACACCTGCAGTGACGAATACTTTCACTCCATAGTATGTAGCCAGTTGAATTGTAAATGTTCCGATTCCACTAGAGCCACCATGGATCTGAAATTATGTGTTCTTTTCCAGTTCAACTTTTAGAAAAATATGATAACTATAATAACCTTCTGACAGATTCTAGATTAACCAGCGATATTTGAAATTAACATATTAGTCATCTCATCCCATGTTAGCTTTCAGATTACTAGCACTCATTTCACTTATCATTATCCCCCATTTGAGAAATTCTCCATTTAACTTAGTTCCCAGATCATCTCTCTACCTTCCTTTCTGCTCTTGTGATTTCTGCTTAATTCAAAAATAAACTAAAATAGGTAAAGGTTCGACCTTAAAGACTAACTTCTTTTAAGTCTGCAAGCAGGATTATACCTTTAAAAAGATTCTACATCATCACCAAGCAACAAAACTAGATCCATCAACAGTAATAGGCATTTATAGTGAAAAGGTTTTAGGTGTATTACATCGTAGTACTTCTTTGAGGACTTTATTCATATCATAAAGATGAGCATTATCCATAACTGTCAAAGTAAATTGTGCAACCCTTATTGTAGCTAACCTAGATGAACAGACAAGTTCCTCACTCCCTCCTCCAATTAGAAAGTCAGCTTCAACTTTACATCACCAAGCTCACGGTTTTCCCTTGCTGTATTCTATATTGACCAATATACTTTTCAAATTCAAAAACTATCCGAATAGGATTACTTTTTTAAGTGCTGTCTTATTTTGATATTTTTCTAGTAATAGGTCACACCCTGAAATAATTTCTGCTAAAAATTCAGTCACAACAATCAATTAGATCAGAAAAATAAAATAAAGCAAGCAAGCAGTTTACCAGTAAAGTTTCCCCTTTGGATAGGTGGCTCATCATAAAGATAGTGGACCAGACCGTACAAGCTACCTCAGGAAAACTAGCTGCATCTTGCAAAGAAACACCAGGTGGAACAGGAAGAACCTGCCCAGCAGGTACAGCTATTTTTTCTGCGTACCCTCCCCCGCCAACTAAAGCACATACCTGCATTCACACAATTTCCTCCTATCATAATTTCTTCCCCTAGTCCTCCACTGAGAAGAAAATTGACATCACAAAATTGAACAATATAATGGTTATTTATCAAAAAGCTTGTGCCTCTGTAGCTCATTCATACCCAAAATAAGAACAAGTTCAAAACTCTTTTTTCGTCAATAATTATACAATTCTTTAGAGGGTTAGTCAATCAAAATACAGGTTCCATAACCAACTATCCATCAATACAAAGACATTATAAATACATAAAACCCACAATTCAGCTTAAAAACAAACAGAAAAACACAGATGAAAACTGCCCAATAAATAATTTATTCAATCATCCTATCAATATTCCAGGAATAGACGGAATACCTGGTCACCAATTTTCCAGCGAGAAATATTTTTCCCAACGGCTTCGATGGTACCGGAGCATTCGAGACCCGGGTACGGGCTGTCACCCTTAGGTGGATCGTATCTACCCATCCGCTGAAGGGTATCAGCTCTATTGAGTGCGGTGGCTACAATTCTGATCAAAACTTCATCATCTTTGATTTGTGGGTCATCAACTTCTTTTAACTGAAGCACTTCTGTGCCACCAGGGCTTGTGATCACTACCGCCTTCATTCTTCCTCCTTACGGTAGCTTCGCTGTGTGGGTGTGTGGGTGAGAGTAAGTACGTTTTATAGGAGTGGGGGTGAGTTCAGCCGTCTGGGTAGACGGCAGAGGGCTTAATAGGAAAATAAACAATTCAGAAATTAACACAATTCATTTTAAAATTAACAGGTTCCAAAATTTGAAAATACATGAATTTTCAACAAAGATTGTACAAATAGATTTATTCTTTACTTTTAATTCCAACTTTAAAAATAATTTTGTAAAAATGAATTGTTTTGGTAGGAGGTGTGATTAAAAAATATGAAAAAATTTTGAATTGTGCAAAATTATTGTTTTTTAAAAATGAAAATGAGTTTGAAAAATAAAAACACGAATTTTGAAAATTGATGCTCAATCGGGTCTTAGTGATGAAATTTTTTGTTGTTAACATTTCATCAACAATTAAGTTGTTTTAATAAAGTCATTATTTGTCATTAAATGAATAAAGTCAATAATGATATTTAACGCCGATCTACCTGACACTAAGGGTGTGTTTGATTGTGCAAA
>CAIGRP010110270.1:0-13938 GCA_903798385.1 Fraxinus cuspidata
CGCCCCGAATACCCGTTTAAGTGGGGTTTCCCCGCCCCCGTTCGGGGTTGGGCCCATCGGGGATCGGATTTGTCGGGTTTTTTTGCCATCCCTAAGACTAAAACACTATCATATACGAGAATGCTCATGATAGGTCCAAATAAATGGATTTGGTAACATCAAAATTTAATTGGACTTATCAATTAATATTGTTTACATGTCACAATGATTGTGTTTTTGTACCAAAGGTATTACTTAGCATTATTCTATAATATTCTATTGTTGTGACCTCTTTTAACATGTGTCCTTCTTGGATAGGTTGGAGAGATGGCCTAACCAAAACTTGCTTGCTTCCATACGAAGATATTGACACTAATTCTGATAACTTGAGCACAAGTAAAAGCAAACTGTCTTAAAACCGCATGAATTTGTTGCGTAGATAACACATTAAATTCTTATAATGGTGAGGAGTTGAATCACTCTTCGATATCAGTCCGATAATATCGACTAAACATAATGTCTCGCTTAATATTTTATTTTCTTTTCAACTTAATTGATTTTAAATTCGATAAATAAACTTAATTTGTTATTGTATTTTATTTTTCAATCATTTCTTTGCAAACTAACCTAACCGCATAATACCGTTCTCTTTTACTAAAAAGATAAAAGGTGGACCTTTTTGAAGACGATCATATAATCAATGTGATTAAAATAAAGTTAAAAAAAAATTAAAGCAGAAAAAGCTCAAGTGTTTGGTTAACTACTGCCTAATCATCAGGGTTTCGTGATCTTAATACAAAGAGCATCAAATGATTCTCTTCTAAACTAAAGTATATTTTTTAATACAAAAAGCATCTTGAAATTTTTTTGAAAGTAAAGAATGGAAAGTCATTATATATTTTGCTTATATAACATACTTTTTAAAGCAATTCATCGTCACATTGCATATACCCTGATGAGAGATTGGTTAGTAAGATGAATTGTCTTTTCTTTCTTTCCTTTTTTTTTTTTCAATTTTTAATTTTCCGTTTCTTATTTTCTTATATTATTTTAATTGAAAGGACATTTTATCTTTTTATCGAAAGTTTGACCTTTCTAATAGCTAATTGGATGGAAATAATCCAAAACGACCAATTTCACCAATTAAGTGATATGTGAGGGATGTTTGCACCAAAATATGGTTTTGTTAAAAAGACAATACTACCATTTTAGTTAACAAATAAAAACCAAACACTCCCTACTTAAAATTTCAAAATCAGCTCCAACACAAATAAAATCTCTCATCTTCTTCAATATGAAAATCTCAAAAATATCGATAGCTAAAGAAAAAAATTATTTTCTATCAATTACTTCGAATCGGTAAGTATATTTACGTATGTTTAATTTCGTTTTCATGAAATGTGTATACGTTCTTAATAGATAAATTAAGATTCGATATAGAATAATATGCAGATAAATTTTTTAGCAAATGTATAATTTTTTTAAGCACGAACGAAAAAAATTCATCTACATGTTCCTTTCCGATTAATTGTCAGCTGTTACGGCCTTAACAGTCGGTTGTTACGAAAAAACAATCGACTGTTAAGGTCTGTTGTTAACGACCGCAGGCGATGCGTTTGTTAACAGCTGGCTGTTTTGGCCGGCTGTTATTTATATTTTTTTGGTTTTTAACAAATTTCTATTACCACTGTGAACCGAATTTTGAATGAATATTTACAAATTCTATTTTGTCATTCAGATATGATGATTGTACTCCTGATTTGTTAGTTTGATGATTTTTAATTGGATGAAAATAATTGATGGGCATGGAAATGGACGAATGACATACAATGTGGTATTTCAACACATATAACAGAGAGTACATCGCACAAAGAACTGTACCATAAAATACAGAACAAGCTAAAGTCGATGCATTTCGATATGATATAGTACTGAGATTTCAATTCAAAGAGCATTTGCGATTTTCTATTCCACCCATGAAGGTTACATTTGATGTTGAAGTGAATTATCCGTTTGAGTTGAACAAAATGCAAATGACACCTATTTGCGTGACTTTAGTGAGGAAGGACGACGCGGAAGATAAAAATGAACATTCTGATGAAGTTGATGATAATGCAAATAATTTTTGGGATACAGTGGAGATAGCTCGCAAGGATGATGCTAATATCTCGGAGACAGTTGTGTCATCATCATGACATCGCTATGATGCACATAATTCGATAGTTTAGGACAACAAGAATGTAAATGAATTTACAAATAAGGATTTGATTGATTTATCCCGTCAGAGACATGAGCGAGGTGAGAGATCAGGGGCTGGAACTAGCGCCTCAAATTCATAATTACCACCTCCTCTACCACCTCACTCAACTACCACCACCTACAGCACAACGAGTCGGATCGTCTCCACCTTTATCGAATTCAAACCCTAAAAAAATATTCTAAACCTACCACAATCACTATATAATCTTCTCTGCCACCACCTATCATCGCCTCTAATAGCATCCATCTTCAATTGAAAATTTTATTTCAAACCATAAACTGGATCTGGATCTTGAAATTAGATCTTGTTTAAGATTTCAAACCAAAATGTGATTTTTGAATTTGACGAATGAATTTGGACTTGTATAAGAAGGTTTTACTTTTACTGATTTTTTTTATAGTTTTTGTGAGCTAAGGAAGTGATGATGATACATAACATATTTTCTACTCATGCACAGCAGAAAAGCAGAAGGAAGGCTCCATGCAAATTTTGAACTCTAAAAGATGTCAATTGTTATCTAGTTAGAATCATGCTACATGTACAATCTATTTTGATAATCTTGATTGACAACTCACACTTGACAACATCACATTTATCTATTTCAAAAACATTTTTTTTTTAATCATTGACCCGAATTTTGATAATACCAACATTGTCAATCATTATTGTAAAGTATGATTGTACAAATAGCATAATTGATCCAATTACTAGTATGTTTAGATATGCTACAATTGTTAGTTATTTTTTGAGTGATAAAGATATGGTAGGTTTTTTTTATTCGTAGTACTTATCTCGTTAGTTTTTTGTACTCTTTATATTCGGTTGATTTCTCAATAATAAGGCATCCGAGAATCTGGGATTCAACTTTCGGTGTTTCTAGGAGGCCAAGGACCCTTCAAAGTGTCCTAGCTATTCACACATTTAATAAAGCTGTAAATTTTTTTTAATTAAATTATAGATGATTGTATTGGATTTCAAAATCTGCCTCTATTTATTTCAATTATTGATTTGTAACCTAGTTCTTTTAATGTGTTCCTGACAATCGATAAAGCATTACTTTTTTAAAGACAAATTAAATCTATCGTGACAAATCAAATATGATTTAACCAGAATTTGAATAATTATAATGCATTAAATTTTAGATTTTCTATATTTGCTCACTTGATATATTCCTAACATATTTTGCATATATATTAATTTTGTCGCGTTCTAAATTTATTGTGAATCTCCTAACACTACAACGAGCAACTAATTATTTAATTGGTAGCCAATTAAAAAATACAATGTGTATGCAAAATTAATTAAGAAACGCATGAAACAATAAACTACTAGTTTTGAATTAGAAATAAATAAAAATATGGCTCGCCTCTATCCATTAAAGAAATGGATCTAATCTAACATTATATAAATTATAAGAAAAATAATGGAAAAATATAACCCGGCTCATAAAAGATGTTGATTTTTATAAAATACAGAAATTGATCTAATATAACATATATTTAAATTACAAGAAAATAATGGAAAAATATAACCCGGGTCATAAATTACTGTAAAAGATGTTGATTTTTTTTCAATTCCAGGTTGAAATCTACAAAATCTTGGTATAATAAACTCCTTGTTAGGGTCTCTTCTTCCAAAATATAAAAATTGACCATTTGTTTTTGATGAATTTGATGATATTATTGTGTATGAAAATGTAAAAGATGGTTTTTTTTTTTTTGTTTTTTCAATTTGTATCCCTTGTTTTTTGTATTTATAAAAAGAGATAATTAGGTTAAAATTGCGTCCAATCTAGGTTTTAAAAAAAAATTGAATCATGAAAGAAAACTGTTGATTCATCTGTAAAAATAGCTCCAATTCACATATCTCTTTTCCAATTCGAACGTTTGTTATCGGTCTCAATTTGAGGCTAATATCCAGAACATAACTTCCCCTGCTGGAAATTGATTTGTGAAAAATTCTAACTATATTAACTCATTTGACCTTCAATTGAATTCAATTGATCATATGATCTTTAATCATCATTTTATGGTCCGATCAACTAGTTTACACTTTGATCTTCAAATTTTGGATTTCTTTCGTTTTTGCCCATTTTTCGTTTATTTCTTTGAATTCTTCCATCAATTTGCATCAATATGGCCCGCACATGCCTCGATCTGAGGCCTTGAATATCCTGAACTATATAAACTTACCAGGGGTGGATTTAGGGCTGGGCTGGGCCCCCTAGCCCATTTTTTTTTAGTAGATACGTATTAGTCCGGTCTGGAATCCGGTCCTGGATCCGCCCCTGAAACTTACGTGTGTGTGCACATATTGATTTACTCTACAAATGTCACAAAGATACAATATGATATAATAATGATTGCCGAAATGGACAACAAATATGATTAAAATATCTCTAAAATTATTGAATTTCAATAGAAAACGTGATACCTCGAATTGAAAGGATAGGTTGAAAGAAAAATTGATTTTATCATTATCTGTGGAAAGAAATACCAAAACCATGAAAGAAAAAACTTGAAGAAACAAGAAAACCAAGAGAAAATGAGTGGAGCAAACTGCTCAAGGAGAAGCTGCCATGAGATGGTTTTTAATGCAACAGTGCCGTAGGGTTTGACTCTCCATGAGGATGGAGGCAGAATAAGGACGAAGGCTCTTACTAACCCGCCATGTGTGGGAAGACAATCATCCTACGGTGTATGAGAGCAACGTTTTATAGTTCTGCCATTATATTAGTCGACTAGGAGGCCTTGAGGGACCCTCAAGACGAGGAGGGATCTCATGACGAAGCCCAGCATGGATTCGAAAGGAGAACTGGACAAGAGGATATCAATACAGAGGACCAAATTTTTGGAGAAACCATATAATGGCTCAAGTCTTTAAAGAGCTATCTTGATCATTTTACACAAGAAATGATCAATGTGCAGAGTGTTCAATATGATACAGCTTTTCATGATTGTGTTTGGTTTAAACATGATAACTCCTTTCAAGGAAGAGATCCATGATTAAGAAATCCAAAGACCAGAAATATACATAGTAGAGTTACTGCCAGAATTCAAATATGGGAAAGACTCCAATATCGATATGTTTGTAGTACAGTCATCTTGCATCAGGAATGGATCCAAGACCGAATTACAAGCCCGACTATTAACGTATAAAAAGATAAAGTTACACAAGAATTTTTGTAAAAAATTTTTCTACCAAAAAACATTCAGTAGGTTGGCGATAGCTAACATCTATTCCTAGGTTGGTGGGTCCTACGTTGTCTAGTAGGCTTCCGTCCTACATATCCCTTATTATTAGGTTCAGGATTAGGCACATATTTAAACTGGTCAGTACCAATGGAGGTAGTAATGGATGAAATGCACATTAAAGATGATAAATTATGTAATGACAAAATTCACATGTAATTCTCAACGGCACTTACTTTCGGTAAAAAAAAAAGACGTGGCATGGAAAGTAGGCCCTAGAAAGTTTTTTGAAGAGTGGATGTCTTCACAGGAGACAAAGATGCCAAGTCTTGAAAATAGATCCAAATTCCATCTTGACCCTTGAGCATAAACCCTCATAGGCGATTCTTGATCTTGAGCGAGTTTCGACATCTTTTGACATCTCTAAAGGTGTCACCAAACAAGTTGACCTTATTTGTAATTTCCACATAGTGCTCGAAAGCCCAAACGAGTTCAACTCCATTCAAGCAGCCTAAGCAAAACTCAACATATATTACCCTCAAAAGGATTTGTGCTCATCTCCAATTAACCCCTTAGGATTATTTATTCTAAAAAAAAGTCGATAGTTGGTGGACTCTCATTGAGTAATAAACTTAAACTCGAACGAGGCCAGGACTTGGTTTGACATCCCTTAAAGGAATTATGCTTAGTTTGGGCTCAACTCAGCCCTAAACCCTATTTAAAGGAATTATTTATCATAATCCATCGTTATGATAAATTATTTATTCTTAAACAAGGTCAAGTCACTTTGGATAAAACTCAAAACATTTTCAAATTTTATATTTTAACGAGATTGAAACTCACTTGGTTTCAACTTGACACTTGGGATAACTATCTGATCCTTACTCAATTATCGTGTTTTGCTATGTACACCCTGGTGTACAACTCCCCTCACAATAGGGAGGGGCCACGATTTTTTTTACCCTATTGTGAGGGGGTGTGTACACGAGAGTGTCAACCCAAAACCCTTAATTACTCTTGATTGGGTTCAACTTAACTTCCATCACTATGATGAGGTCGAGACTTGGACTTGACCCTGAAGAAGGTCTGCTCAAACGGATCCTAACGAATTTAGGCTCGACTCAAATCCTTAGATGGAATAAATCCTTAGATGGAATTTGTGGCTCGACTCAATCCTTAGATGGAATAAATCCTTAGACGGAATTTGTGCCCAACTAAGGTCAACTTACTTAAAGGAAATTACACTTGAAAGAGGTTCTATACTCGTTCAAAACTTTACTTGACCTTCGGAAATTATTTTCACACGAGACTAAAACTTATTTAGTCTTGACTAGGTCATTTAAGTATCGTAAGTGTTGAATTAAATCTAGCAAGTTTTGACATCTTTCGAGCATAGTAGGGTTGAGTTAAGCCCAAATGAGACCTTACATGAATGTAATTTCCATGAGTTAAGCCCAATGAGAGCTTATATGAATCTCGAGTTTGCTTAAACTTGATTGAAGCCAAAACATACATGGTTTGACACCGCTCTTAAAGGATTATGCTTGAATGAGGTCAATAGACATTGGGTTTGACTCGACCCTCTTTAAAGAAAATAAGCCTCAAAATAGGTCGAGACTCTTTTAGGCTCTAATCGGTCATTATGAGGTTTAAACTCACTTGGGCTCAACTCGACCCTTGGACTAATTACACTCGAAGAAGGGCGAAACTTGCTTGAGCTCGACTCTCTATTATTATTTTATTCTTGATTGGTTGATCAACTTTATAATAAATTATACCAATAAAGATTGTGATGCATTTGGGCTCAAACAGGCTAAAGTGGAAAATAGTATAATAATTTCCATCTTCCATAGAAAATTTGGCCTATCAAACAAACTTTAATACCTATTTCGCTTTAATCCCTCAACTTTCAAAAATAAAAAAAAAATGTATCTAGATCAAAATCGTTATCACCAAAATAATTCCATTCCACAAAATCTCGGGGTGTTACACTAGGTCATTTTGCTTTTTTGTTTGAACGAGATCGAGCTTGCTTGGTCTATAATACAAAATAATGTAAATGTGATTTGATGTGTGCTTCTTTATATTGAACAACTTCTAAGTGGAATGAAATATACAAAAGAAGCTTAATTAGGATTTCTAGGAAACTAGTAGAATCAAATTAAAAGATATGAAATTCAATTATTTATATTCATCACGAATATTTATCAAATTATTAGACATTAGAACACAACGATGTTGTTGAGAGAATGAATTGAACCATTGTGGAAAAAGTCAGAAGCATGTTAAGGATGATTGGATTACCTAAGTCATTATGGTGTAAAGCTATTCGTATCACCTAAGTCATTTTGGGTGAAGCTGTTCGTACTGCATGCTGCTTAATCAATATTAGTTCCTTTGGATTTTGAGATTCCCGAAAAGGCGTGGACACGAAATGATCCTATTCTCATTTAAAGGTTTTTGGGTGCAAAGTATTTACACAAGTGCCTAAGGAACAAGTTGCCTTTGGGTTTGAAGCAAGATGGGTATGTAACTAATTGCGACAGTCCGAGCACATTAGACTTGAGCAAGAATGCTACTCATCATTCTCAGACGAAGCACAATGATGTGAGATATCATTGGCTACGACAAGTAGTGACGGAACAATTGACTAGAGAATCTGTGGCAGCACATTCAGAGACTGAGGGTCATTACGTGAGTGAAAAAACGACCGAGGTTGCTGGATGTGAAAATCGTGGCTGCAAAATAGAAGAAAACAATAGAGATTGCAAGATACCCATCTCACAGGTCTCACAGGTTTAACAAATTGGTGGTTTGTGGTGAGATTTGTTGTCTTAGAAATTGATTATTATTTAATTTCCAATTTGTAGAGAACTCAAGTAACCTCTGTTTTTTATAGTGGATTTGGTTGGAATTGTCCTGCATTTTTCTCCCTCTACACTGGAGGATTTTTTTCACGTTAAAATTCGGTGTCATGTTCTCTTGTGATCCTTTCCTTTTGGTATTTTTGCTTGGATTGAATTATTAATTTATTCCCTTCAAGAGCTAGTAGTTGGAATAGGAAATGAAATTACAAGTACCTTATTATGAGTTGAGAGAAAAATAAACTATAAAGGATCTTACTTGAGAGAGACTTGATGGGTGCAAAGAGAAGTCGTTTCAAGTTGGACCAGTTTGCACCTGTTGCTTTTCGTAGAACTCGGATTCAGTTCTTGAATGGATGAAGTACAGCAAATTTTTTTTGTAGCATGAAACGATTTCATATCCTTTTTCAGGTAACTATAATTACCACGAATAAAGATTCACATTGTATGTGAAAAGATCAAAGAATTATGATAGAAACACCTAATAAAAAGAGAATTCTTCAAACACCACCTGCACATAAACGCGTCCATTACTTAATTTTAATGTAATCTGCATAAATACAAACATACTGTTTGGAGAAGGCTAGCATCTGCACATATAATGTATCAATCAGGAGCCATCACAAAATGGGAATGAAGTGGCTCAAACATTTGATTTTTAGACAAATTAATTAACTCTTATGATATTTATGAGCAAAAATAACAATAAATAGCATCAGATTGTTTTCAATTTTAGTGGAAAGAGAAGTAAAAGTATTTAGCCTGAAAAGAGAAGTAAAAATGCAAATTATCTAGATTCATACACAAAATGTCTTTGTTAATCAGTGGAGGCACAAAAGTCTTGAAAACGCAAACTACTAATTTTCATACCAAATAGTTTTCATGCGACATTCCAGAGAAACAGCAAATAGCATCGAACTTCCAGCTGCTACTTCCCACCAAGCCATGTGCTGGCTATTGACACAACACTGGAGGCACATTAGTATTAAAAATATTATCAGTGGAGGTACAAAAGTCTTGAAAACGCAAACTACTAATTTTCATACCAAATAGTTTTCATACGACATTCCAGAGAAACAGCAAATAGCATCGAACTTCCAGCTGCTACTTCCCACCAATCCATGTGCTGGAATCAGAGACTTTTGATTAATTATATAATCTTTGACCCAAGTCGAAACTAATCCTGAATAAGTCATTATCAGATTGCTCGTACTACAAGTCGTAATTTTTTATGAAATTGGAGCATGCAGAGAAGGGTTTAAAAACTTGTGTTCAGGCAGTAATCACCTTGTAAGCTAGTTCCATAATATATCTGTAAGTACCCTACCATCCCCCCATAATGCTGGCACTACTGACAGAATACTAATTGGAAGGAAGTGAGCCGAATCAGAGGCCTTTCTTTTTGATTGAGTTGAATCCTATAAAAGAACTGCTCATCATTGTCCATAAATCCACATCGCTTCCTTGCGTGTAAGAATAGGAGGCAATGTTGAGTATATTATTAGGTCAAAAGTATCATTCGAGATAAATGATTCTGGCTAAAAATCCTCACTAAAAAGGGGAATGGAATACTCTTCAAAGCAGAATTAGAATTTTAATGAAACTAATCCCATTGCAAATAATAACAGCAAAATACCCACAGGATTCACAGAAACAACTCCAATGAAACCCAAGTTCATATTTAATTGGACCAAAAATGAAACCCAGAAAAGATACTTCTCTATTCATTCCAATGCAAAGAATGTAAGTAAAGTTGAAATTATTGATACAGAGTTATATAACACAATTTCTGAAATAACCATACATGAAACGGAAAAATAATCACAAGCATAACATAAAAGGAACAATCGGTTAGAGCATGATGTTCAGCATTAAAAAATGAAATTGGAGCATGCAGAGAAGGGTTTAAAAACTTGTGTTCAGGCAGTCAATAATCACCTTGTAAGCTAAATGTTCCATAATATATCTGTAAGTACCCTACCATCCCCCCATAATGCTGGCACTACTGAGAGAATACTAATTGGAAGGAAGTGAGCCGAATCAGAGGCCTTTCTTTTTGACTGAGTTGAATCCTATAAAAGAACTGCTCATCATTGTCCATAAATCCACATCGCTTCCTTGTGTGTAAGAATAGGAGGCAATGTTGAGTATATTATTAGGTCAAAAGTATCATTCGAGATAAATGATTCTGGCTAAAAATCCTCACTAAAAAACGGAAAGGAATACAAGACTTCAAAGCAGAATTAGAGTTTTAATGAAACTAATCNCATTGTCCATAAATCCACATCGCTTCCTTGTGTGTAAGAATAGGAGGCAATGTTGAGTATATTATTAGGTCAAAAGTATCATTCGAGATAAATGATTCTGGCTATAAATCCTCACTAAAAAAGGGAATGGAATACTCTTCAAAGCAGAATTAGAATTTTAATGAAACTAATCCCATTGCAAATAATAACAGCAAAAACCCACAGGATTCACAGAAACAACTCCAATGAAACCCAAGTTCATATTTAATTGGACCAAAAATGAAACCCAGAAAAGATCCTTCTCTTTTCATTCCAATGCAAAGAATGTAAGTAAAGTTGAAATTATTGATACAGAGTTATATAACACAATTTCTGAAATAACCATACATGAAACGGAAAAATAATCACAAAGTATTGTATTTTCCTTGTTAGCCAAACCCGTTGAAAATTCTAAGAACAAATCCAGTGAAACCCAATATTGATCATCGCTCCAAAGTACAAAATCAAGAAAAAAGATTCTCCAAACTCATCCAAATGCACCATAAACCAATGGAATTATAGAAACAAAGGGAAAATTGTCAATCTGAGAACATAATTCTAAAATAACCATACTTCAAAAGAAAATGGAACCTCAAACAGAAACAAAAAGCACAAATTACATTAGAGGTTCAATCCACAGAGGACTCGCATAAAAAAATCCAGTGAAACCCTAGATTGATCATCATATACAAACAACAGAACCCACAGAAAGATCCTTCAATTTTCATCCAAATGAACCAAAATGAATGTATGAAGACACAGGACAAAAACACACCGAGAAACATTATTGTACTAAAATGATAAAAACCCACAACTTGTCAGTATTCAAACCAAACACAAATTCAATTGAAGATTTATGCCACATAGAATTCACAGAACAAATATAGGTACAGAAAAACCCAAGATAGATTATCACTTCAAAGGAAAATCCGTCAAAATCCATCCAAATGAAAAGGAAACACCAAACACAATTATTAATGATCAATCAGTGCTTTGGGATTTCATAATTCTGTGACTTATAAGAAGGGCAACGATCAATTCATTTCAATAAGAATAGCCATTCTCAGTGCCTTACAAAAAAAAAAAAAAAAGGAAAGAGAATTCACAAATTTGATCATCATTTCGACCCAGAAAAAATCCCTAAAGATTCATCCAATGAACCAACAAAGAACGTTATTGTAAGACAAATAATTATGTATCGAAACAAGAAAGAAAATTATCACTCAGATAACAGAGTTTCTGAAATAACCACCCATAAAATGAAAACCCCAATAGAATTCACAAAAACAAATCCAGTACCCAAATTGATTATCAGTTGGACCAAAGAACGAAACCTGAAACTATCCATCCTTCAAGATTCATTCTACGCATGAATAAAGAACTCGATATTCTTATAGATAACAAATTATCGCACTGGAAGAGCAACCCAGAAAAACTCCTTCTCTAGTTCATCTTGGCAGAAAAAACCTCAGACTGAACGCCCAAAATGCTGATAGAAGAACACAAGATTACTTCGAAGAACCAGGCTATTAATGGCGTACTGCATATCGGTCATATTTTCGTCAATGTCATATGACACCGTTGGATTCGAAATAAACAAACCGTCCAGATTTTAGGGAGCGTGCATTACAAGTCCATTGCGAAATTTTACCGTTGAGTTAAGGTTAATTGTTTCTTTGGAGAAAATAACAAATTTAGTTAATTTCTTTCTTTATTTTGTGCCATTATAAATTTGAGGAAAAGTATTGTTATTGTAGCTGGAAAAATTTTGTACCATTGTTGTTATTGTAGCTGGAAAACCTATTTTGTTTGTTTTATTTAATTTAAATAATTTTCTAATACAATCTATGAAAATGAAAAGTTCAATTGTAAATGTTAAAAAGTTGCTTTAACTATTGTACGCGAATTTTAACCCTTGTTTGATTTAGACAAAAATTAGATTTGGAGTAAATTCTGATAAAAATTAATGAAGTGTGAGATTAAAAAGTTACAAGTCCCATGAAATTTGTATTTATAATTAATTTGTTTACTTTGACTTAAATTTTATGAGATTTTAAGTTGAACCAAACATGGCTTAATAAGTTAAGATTGTTAAGTGTACTTTTTTTTTTCCCCTTCCGTGTTACTCTCAGTTATTAATCTAAAAAATGTATAACAGGATGAGGCACAATATATTAATCAATTTTTCATATAAAAGTCGCGTATTTGTCATGTCTTCGATTAAATGGATAATGATTGATACACTCATTTGTTGAAATTTTGATGACTATTTTTCAAATAGATTGAAAAAAAAAATAAAATGAAAATCACCTAGAGTTATACCTTTAAATGTTAAACTTGTAAATGGTAAAATATATATATGCGTGAAAACATTGTCCGTCAATCGTCATTATAATTTAAATGAAATTTCACATAAGTCATCGAAGTTTATATAGTTTTTAAATGGTTAGTATACTGTTTAAGATATTTCAATTATGTCACCTGATTAGTTTACTAACTAATCATTTTTCGTGTTTTCTAAATTTGCTACTTAATGCTGATTTCTTGATTAACCACTTATCAATAATAATGAAATATGTCAATAACATAAAAATAATAGGTAATTATATTCACACCATAATTTTATTTCTTACATCACATTTTAATTACATTTAAGGTACTTAATTTTTGCTTATCATAATACTTATGTCCTTACTGATTTTTCAAGTCATTCTCATCCTTAAAATTTTCATTAATTAACATATTTTGTGTCTGATAAAAGTTTTATATCCATGAGTATGTCGAAATGATGTAAAACAACTTATATTTCCATCACAATTAAAAGTACAAAAAAATATTTTCCCCCAATTTCAAAGCATTATTAATAATGAGCAAAGATTAAAGAGCTAAATTGCAATTAAAATATGGTGTTTCAAATAAATATTGTTGTGGTAATATAATCACCCAAACCAATATTAATAATGCCTAATACCAAAAGAAAAAAATTCAATAGTACGCATAAAAATAAATTCATTTATCACTACAAATAAAAACAAACTATTTTCAAACACTTTTATTTTATTTAAAATGATAAAGAATTTTTAAAAAAAAAACACTGTTCATATTATTCATAAATTAAAAAAAAAACCACTTTAAATATTATTATATAAATATTTAACGAAAAATTTGCTAATTTAACCAATATTTCACATGTTCAATCATGATTATTGAACCCGACCTGGCCCGGCCATATTGGTGGACTGGAGACCCGAGACGCAACCTGATATACCCTGAAAATTTTTTTATAATATAATATAATTTTGTATGCTATATTTTAATATTTTGAAAATTTAGGGACTAGAATGATATATAGCAATTTC
>CAIGRP010110284.1:7160-25152 GCA_903798385.1 Fraxinus cuspidata
CCCCCCCCCCCCTCCCTCCCCGGTAGACTAGAACATGAATGCTCACTGTAATTTTAAGCTGCTTGCATAGCCAAATACATTCATGCCCTCTAAACGTTAGAAGTAGCTTTACTAAAACTTGCACTTGATTGCGAACGAATTCAGACTTTAAAACCATCTCATCCTGCACGTTTGGCTAAACTCCAAATTGGTTACAGACCAATAGATTCTTGAAAACAATTTTGAGATAATTAGGGTTGATAATCTTATTCAATCTAAGCAAATTCACAATAAGATAGCCGCAAGAGGCACTCATTAACACTACTTGATAAATCCAGTACAAGAATTAAGAGTTTCAATTTCATAACCCTAAGGAGAATGGAAACCCAGTAGAGCTCAACCAACTGCCACCGGCAATGAATCTGCCTGCGCTATAACTCTGCGCCTCAGTCGCACTGGTAATCACCTTATATCCTCTCCATGTCACTCTCCCGGAGGTGGATGCCCCGGCGCCGGTGTTCTGATACTCGCCATAGAACAGAGTATTAAGCGCGAAATTTCCATTCCATTCATGCCAACCAGCAGGATGAATTACGTCAGTAATAGTAGATTGCATTATAACAGTCCTCGAATACTCCTTCCACGGCCGCCACAATACCCGTGTTTTGATTTGGATCTGTTCTTCCTTGAGCTGTGACCATGTTTCTTTGACCAGAATCCGGTCGTCGTGCGTGGATGTCGCAGTCTTGGAGCACTGCGGCAGCGTTGCCAAAGATGAAATCAACGGTGCCAGAGATTAAGCATTGGACGAAGAATTGACGATTGTTGTGGACGTAAAGGGTGTCTTGATAGGCTAACATATCACATCTGTAGAAAGCTGATAAATCGGAACCGACACGGAGAGCCACTGCCTGGTGCTTCGACGGTCCAGCCGTATTCTGAAAAGTGATGTCCCGAGCCAAGAACCTTTCACCCACCGCGACTGTACACACGGGGAGATATTTAAGAAAAGAATAATACTATTTAGCTCCACTGGAATTATAACTCCAGTGTTAGGTGATAGAATAAATGAAGTGTGTAAATTAAAAATTCATGTTCTATAGTTAAAATTTCATTTCGGACTCATATTCATCAATTAAAAAAAATGAGGATTCAAAATCACACTTTTGAAGGTTAGGAGTATAGTCCTAATTTAACCTATATATGATTTAATATATACTATTTTAGTATCTGGCCACATCGTCAAAATACTTCAGTATATATACATACATTAATGGAATATTAGTCAATTGCATTGAATGTTGTAGAAAAAATCCATAATTTCATTTTCATAAAGTTCGGTAATTTAAAGAAGTAACAAGAAAAGAACATGTTACCTTTTAATCGTGCATATAAAATTATAGAATAAAAGAAAATAATTGCACCAAAAAGTCAATTTAACACATCGAAAAGTTGCAAATAAAATTGTGTGCAATCAGCTGGAAACAACTAGAGTTTTATATTATTGTCAAAATATAAATACAATAAAATAAAATTTTGCTTTTTAACAATTTATATATCTAAACGATAGAAAGGAATAATGTTATATGTATATATTATTATATTGCTGTAATGAACCCCTAATTTTTTGTCCAATCACATTGAACCATTTTTGCTGTTAATATATCCAGACAACACTCTCTTGGACTTTTTGCCTATTTCACTTTCCCAATTTAGGAAGTGACAATGGTCCCGTCAACAAATGACATTCAACAAGTGACTATAAGGTTTGATTTTAGTACCTTAAAAATGGCATAATTGTGCTGTTTAAAATTTCCTTCTTAAAACTTAAGCGCTGGAATAAACTTAAAGAAAGAGAACTGAAAGAACTTACCGACGGTTGCAGAGTGGAAGGTGGTGCTACCATCTTTTACATTTCTGCTTCCGGTGATAATAGTGTTGCTTCTGCCATCTCCCAAGAACATTATGTTAGTTTTCTTCTTGGGCACCTCCACATTTTCCCTATAAACGCCAGCCTTAATTCTAATTACATATCTCCTGCTACTCTTCTCCGGCGCGGCTGCCACCGCAGCAGACACCGTCCTGTAATTCCCACTCCCGTCAGCCGCCACCACCACGTCGGGAGTCACGGTTGAAGACTGCAGCAGCCTCCTATCTCCGGCAGACAACCACTTGGGCCACCCATTCGTCCCAATATCATCATCTTCTATAAGCTTTCTTCCACTCAATTTCATCTCATTTGCGATATCTGTATCAGTCATGTTCTTGATCATGGCCAAAATATTACTACACAGTTTCTCCACATGATCTTCTCCTTTTATCAACTCTTCCCGCACGTGCTTATCTGCATCATCGTGCGAGAATCCATCGAGGCAGGTCTCTTGGTTAGTTATGGCAGCACTCAATAGGGTTTTTAGATCATCAGCATGTTCTTTAAGAGATTTCTTGTTGGGGTACTCTTCAAGATCCTCAACAGCTTCATGGAGCTCATCAAGGGTCTCATCGATCGTCTCTAGACAGTCGTGTAATGCAGTTCTTTCGCGTTCTGTCAAATTCTTGCCCTTAGCTATGAGCTTCTTTACCTTGAAGTAATTGTGCTCAACAGTAGTATGAGTGATATTCAAGGCCAATTCAATTACATCCTTTTGGCTTTTCACTTTTTTGTTTTCTGTAAGAGAATTGGCTATGGTGGAATAGCATAAATCTGGGTACAATGTACTGCTGCATGAAGATTTGACAATGGTGTGAGCTGGGGAGATTTTTATATCGGCAAAATGGGAGTCTTTTTTTCTTGAATTTACTCCGGCGACTACTGCAATAGCTGCAGCAATTAATAAGACTGAAGCAACAAGAGATAGAAGTACAAGTTTTCTCTTCTTTTTGGATATTTGATTGTCGCCAGAATGTAAGCCGGAATATGGCATTTCGGCGAAGAAATCCTTAATGCGGGACATTGGATTGGGTGGTGTGGGGGCGAGGTGGCGGAGAGGGGATGAAGAGAGGTTGCAGATTAAGAAGTATGGATATATGAGTTTATATAAGTGATTGGAAAATGGTGTCACCTATTTAACACTTTCTCTTTTACTTCTTTAAATTTCAAAATTTCAATCATAGTCCCTACCCTTGTCTCTTTGTTACTTTCTTTATTCTCTTCGACTTTTATTAATTAAAGTATGTAATAATTAGAACTTTTTCTTTTCTACTTTTATTCCATTCCAACAAATTTCTCCATGAATTTGCTTGCAGGTAGAGCCACCCGTGTTGTTGCATCTTTTCGTGATTTCATCCAACGTAGCTTTGTCGTCTCTGTTTGCTCTATGCATCGTCATCCCCACTTTCCCACTGACTTAGACTAGTCCTTTCAATGCATTCTCGCAAAATTTAGTTGTCATTGGACTAACAATTCATCAGAAGTTTGTTGGTTAAGTTTATGTATTTAACTAGTAATTTCGAAGACTGTTTGAATTTTTGATAAAAAAAAATGAAGAAATGTGTTGTTAAAAAGTCAATACTCAAGAAATGTACGATTAAGTTGAACTTTAACAAGTTGAAAAATTTATGAAACAAGCATCAAGTGTCAAGTTGTCATAATATAATTTATTAAGCGGTCCAACTTGTAAAAATAGCAACTGTGACGAACTCAAGTGCATGGATAAATATGGTCGTTTTTCCTAAATCATCTCTAACTTTTGTCTGATTATAGCCAACTAGCCATAATAAATCATCAACACTTGGGTGCCTTCTGATTTTTCTTTAATTATTACGTTAGAATGACAAAAAAGAGCAATTGACTTTGGGAGTCTCTGCTTAACTTTTGACTGGCTTAGAGAGGAAGGACATGATGATTATGTTTTTATTAAATTTAAAAACATTAAATAAGCATTTGCTGGTGGTTTATTGATTTAATTGAAGAAGAATATTGGATTTTAAAAAAAAAAATTTATTTTGTTGATTACCTGCTAGAATAAGGAGGATGGACAAACTTAAAGACCGCTTAACACGTTCGGCAAGTAAATTGGGTTAACCTTGCTACAAGATAAAATGTAATTAGAGACGAAAGTTTGTACCTTCAACAATTAAAATTATATTGGTGAAAAATTTTAATGACGGAAAATGTCAATTGAGAATTTAATGAGGAAAGACTGAATCTGTAAATATTATTAATAGAAAAGCCTTCGTCTATAATAGCTTGACAAGAATCTTCATTGCATGTAATCGATGGTAAAAATTGTCAATGATATTTAACAAGTGTTGTTGTGGTTGGTTGCACGATGAAATTTCATAATGGAAAGCATCGTTAAATCATAAATGAAAGTGGACTTTATCTATCATATATGAATCCAATTTTTTAAAAATCGACAAAAAGCTCTAAGAAAAATAAATTTGAACCCCCATTCGTTACATTTATAAACGGTTCTACATATAATAATGAATAATAGTTAGAAATTAATAGTTAAATTATTATCTTATACGTTACCCGTTGATCGATTGGTAGGTTGGTGCCCACCTTGAACATTTTAAAAGAACAGCTAATCATCTCCTTAAATTAATGCTGTAATTGTGCACAACAAACTGAAATTCTCTGCATGGCAATTCTTTAATCTCTACAGCTGTACAGTGTTAAAAAAATTATCCATTATTTAATTAATTTTCAATACCACCGCAGGTGGCGGCTGACATTTTACTTATATTTTTTGGATTTTTTCATTTTAAATTTTCTTCTGTTGTAATAGAATTTACTTTTAAATTCCCGCATGGCCACTTTTTTATTCTATAAAGATTTCCTTGTGATTTGTGAGATTCCTCCTGTTTTTTCGTTTCTCTCCTCAAAAGTGGGTTGAGACAAACTATTCTGCTTTATTTATAAGTAAATGGGATTAGGGCAAAAATTATTATTATTATTATAAACAAGGAATTGTTTTTGTATAACTACAATAAACGAGTTGTTTTTTTAATAATTATCAACTGTTCTTCACATGTAAGTCTTTGTGAAAAGTAAAAACATATCAATTTTATTTGTATATAATATAAAACGATTCGATATTTATTTTAGAATGATTTATTGTTGTTCAAGGAAAAATTTCTTTCTGGTCAGTTTTTAATCTTTCATCACGGTACCACAATCAGCCTTTAATAATCGAAACCATCCTTAAAAGTTAAAACGATCAAGTGAACCTCAAATCTACAAGTTAGTGAAGCTAACTAGCTAAGTTTTAGTTCTCAACTTGCAATGATGTCCGAAAATTTGAAATCGAACATGACTTCACGTCAATCACGTTAATTAGATAGTCTTTTCATTAAAAACAGATGGCGCGACAATAATAAAGGTTAAAGATTAATTTTCTCTTTTCCGAGAATTTACAATCAACTTGCTACTGGCCTTTAGCCTTAACCAACAGACACAAAGTTGAAACCCTAACGATGCGAATGATTTTAAATGGGAAATCAATAAGAAGATGTTGTCCTTTTACTTTGGGCAGGGACATGATAATTTGCACATGGTTGTGGGACCAGTTAACAACCACGGATTTCCACTGTATTGGAATACAATGTTTATCTTTTTAGATGGCACGACTCATATTGTGACTTTTTTAGTTTAAAGGTTAGACTTGGCAACGCGGAAAGGTTCCAAGTCTCTTTCAATTATCTACTTAAATTATGCAAATATTAAATAATGAAGAATTTTATACTAGAGATACGCTTTTTCAATGCAGAAAATAAAATATTCTTGCTTCTCTGAAATAATGATGAAGATTTAAAATTCTTCATCCAAGACAATATTCTTTATCGACCTTTAATGGATCGTGATGCTTACAACTTGCTCATGTGCTGTTAACTAGGTGTTTCTTTTCATGGTAGGTGTGGTTTGTTGAGGGCATGGAGTTGGTGAAATAACACGTGTTACCCTAAAAGTAAACACATGTAACCTTACGAGTAACGAATTTGTTAATTCAAATGAAATTGAGTAGATTATGGTAGTGAATTTTAAATAAATAATAATATATGGTAACACAACATATTACACGTGCGAAACAATGATGCTTAAATAAAAAGATAATATGATACCAAATAATATTATTTTTTAATAAAAAATAAAATATTTAAACTATACTTCACAAGTAATACAATAACACGTGTACCTTTAACTTGTAAAAAATGTTGGTTTGTAATGAAAAATTAAAATTTTGATTTTGAACGATAACGGGGTATCTTTTTTGTAAAATAATGATTTATAATGACAAAAGAATTAGGTATTCTTCTTCTGTTTTTTAAGAAGGACAAAAATTGTGTATGTGTAAGAGTTTTCATGTGCTAAGCCGCCTCTTTATATAAACTATGAAATGTCATGAACTTAGACAATTTAACTCACATTCTTATTTCTACTTACGACGCTACGTAAGCCGATTTTGTTCGAAATTTTAGCCGCCCATGTTTTGTGTCGAACCTCTTCAGAGTCGGCAAAGATCATAGAAGGAAGTAATTGTAAAATAATGATTTTTAGATCCTGTTTGTTTGTCATTTCCCACCTCATTTTTAGAAGAAATGTACCGTTTATGGCCACGCTTGGCCCCTTTTCTTGACTTTTATCTCACAAATTTCAATTAGTAACGGCTATATTTCTTCTAATAATAAGCAAAAAATGTCGTCCAAACACCCTCTTAATGAAAAAATTGTGGACATGGGTTTTTTAAAAGCTTTTTAGAGAAAAGTAGGGTAATTTAATTTGATGTTATTTATTTTTCTTGAGAAGGGCAAAAATTGTGTTGTGAAAGAGTTTACATGTGCTAGGCCGCCTCTTTATATAGACAATCTAACTCACATTCGCACTTCCACGTATAATGAAAAACTTGGTTGAAATTAGCAGCCTATGTTTTGTGTCAAACTTGACGACTGACATGCATATTATCAATGTTATAATCAATCAATGGAGAGAATGCTTTTGAAGTTTGCCCATTGCGACAAGACAATATTGTTCCATTCCAAACATTTCAAGTTCATCCATCAACACGCGAACCTTCCTATGCTCTGACTTGTCATTTTCTTACTTTAACTTACCAGATTCCACATTCTGTGTGCCTATTTGAATCCGAATTAAACACGTAAAACAAAGTAAATTTCGTTATAGATCGAGTGGTTCACATTGTTTTTGACCAACCAAAGAATTATCACGTACACTGAGTTCTTTATTTTTCTTTTCTATTTGTTTTATTTAAATAAGAATGTATATTCATCATTTCATAGATTTTTATTGAGAAATTAAATGAAAATGAACAAAAATGATGATTTTCGCAATTAAATGTTGAAATCGGGGTAAAATGCAACTTTGTGATGTTTTGCACGATGAATGTCATACATAAGGACGTTTTGT
The DNA here is from genome assembly GCA_903798385.1 of Fraxinus cuspidata. Taxonomy (NCBI): domain Eukaryota; kingdom Viridiplantae; phylum Streptophyta; class Magnoliopsida; order Lamiales; family Oleaceae; genus Fraxinus; species Fraxinus cuspidata. Next base: position 14,509 of record CAIGRP010110284.1, read on the forward strand.
GATAATAACCCTTTTATTAAGTCCCCAAGTTTGTCGAGGCATGTGAAAAACATTGATGATTGATAAGTCTTTAATAGATTAGTCAATTGAACGGTAATATTCAAACTAAAATTAGCTGACAAGTCAAATTACTGAATTTAAATAATTGATTATTGTTCTATTGAAGATTAGACTAAATTAAATAAATGTGTTCCTGTTTAAATAACTTTTTATTTTCAAACTATTTTGTTCAATATAAAATTAAAATATACGAAAGTTAAGTTTCGCTACGATTTACTTTCTCAAAATTGTGCACATACCACCGTGCATGTTTCATATATATATATACTCATATCATCTCATTTTAAATACACACACACACATAAACTCGTTTTATTAAATGATCAAGTTTGTCATGTTAAAAAAGTGAGTTTTACTTAAATATTGGCCAATTTTTCACTTGTCAAGTCCCAAATTTTTTTGATCACGTCAGAAACTCGATCAAATTTGATAACAATTCTACATAGAATAGTTAAATTTAAACAAATATACAAGTTGATCATCAAATAAATTCAAATATAAGTTAGATGATCAAATTAAAGTCAGGTGATCGAATGAATTTTAACTTAATTTGATCAAACTGAAGATAGAATAAAAATAATTGTACAATGATTTAATACAAGTAGTTTGACAATCCATGAGATGTAAACATTCTGATTGGTTTGTAACTGGTGAATTCAAATTACGCTGCGATTAATTCTTTCTCCAAGTCAGACGTGATTTCAAAAAATAAAAAATCATGGAAGATAAATAATGTGTATATTTCTTCATCATCTCCACCAATTGTATTGAATTTTCACAAATCAAGGTAAATTCTCACTTTTTTTAATATAAAAAGTTATTGATAATATTTCTAATATACTATGAACCAATACATGTAGCGATTGCTAAAAATAAGTTTTAAACTTCAAAATTTTTTCGATGCACTCACTCATACAATTACGAAATTTGTTAATTTTTGAAACCTGAGCTTGAATATGATGCTAGAATTATAAAATATGAATGATTTTATTATTAATTAGATTTTGGCATCATGATATAAGGTGTTATGTTTGATTATATAGTGAAAGTGCATGTGATTTTACAGTTTCACAAAAAGGTGTGTGATTCGATGATGGATAAATCAATTTTTTATACCATGAATACCATTTCTGGACCACCCGAATAATTATTGCAGAACAATCCAGTTATAATGCTACATTCCTATATTTCTTTTAACACAAGTATGTGACATTTTATGTGTGAGTTGGATGCAGATATGGAGATTGCCACTGTTTTCATTAGTTGTGGTTCAAATGCATTTGAACTTCTTGGTGCTGCTACGATGCATATTAGCAGATCTTATTGACACGATATCAAGTGAAATTACAGATTTCTAAGATGAATTAAGTTGTTGATGTAGACATGGCCTCTATTCGGATAACTAATGATAACTCTCTCCTATTTTACATGGAGTTCTAGCACAAGGATAGTCGTATCACTGTGTAAATATACATCCTTATCATGTAATGGGAAAAACCGAACAATTGAGGTCTACCAATATTTCAACATTGTATGTAGATATTAGAACCTTGCATTAGGCAATACAAAACTGAGACCTAAAAAATCGAAGAAAGATAGTTTCGTATCATCAAATCAAAATACTTGCACTGTACATCCTCGAGTCTAAAATAATTATATGAAACGAACAATACACTAAAGCAAGTAACCTTTACAATGTTATCGTAATTAAAATGCCAAATAAGAACAGAAAAATCGAACTATGGTACGCAATTCGAATCTCTCTAACAACATGACAAGAGAAGCACTTCTTGATGAGCCGCTGAACATAATCATTTACTAATTAATATAGTGATTAATTTGTGGTAGAATTTGAATTGCTGATAACCCACCCGTTCATTAATTGAATGATAACAAAAGTTTAAGCGATTTGATTATTTTCTATTTATACTATTATATTACAGTATAAATGGAAAATATAAAATTTATTAGTAAAATTAGAATTTTTATTTTTAAATAGGTGACTGGTGAAATTTTTTTACCTACGTGATTTTTCTGTTCTTTTCCGTTTTGGACTCCGTTCTTGGCATTCTATTTCAATTTATAACTCTACTATACCGATTTTGACGTTCCCTATATATATATTTGACTATTCTAAATTTAAAATTATGTTATCTAAATATCACCAAATGAAGTATGAAATGATGCCGGCACATTTATGTATTTAAATTTAGATTTCAAGTACAACCTATTTTGATATGATTTTAAACTATCAAGGCACGATAAATTATAGTAAAATCTTCCCTAAAGTCTTGAATTTAAACAAATAAATGATAGCGTTCATCTCCATCCAATATAAAAATGATCTAGCCTAGCATATTAATATATAAATTACAAGAAAAATAATAGAAAAAAAATCATGAAATTATTCAAAAAATATGGATCTTCAATTCAATGTCCCACGTGCAAATATTGTGGTACGAGGTAAATTATGCGAAAATTCGCCTAATTAAACGGATCCATTAGCAAGCCAGAAAAGCTAATATTAGCAAGATTGCGCCTATTACGTAATTGTATGACATTAGAACTGTTCCTATATAACAATATAAATATTGATTTGGTTCTAATTTGATTTGACCGTTAATAGATCAAAGCCTGGCCCATAATATGCGGGTCAGTGTTGTATAAACTTAACAAAGAAATTGCATAAATAGCACTAACAGGGATTGATAATTTACTTGTGGTATTTTCTTGTAAACTTCCATTTCTTTAGCTTTGGTCATAGAGTTTGTAGCAAATTTTAGAGAGCACCATCCATATATAAACTGCTTATAATGACAAGAAAGCATATAACAAATGACTTGTTTAAGTTTTCACCGCAAAAGAATTGAAACGCAAACGCCAAGTCAAGTCAAACCTCTGAGTTTGAAAATACGGAGTGGATGCACCCTTGTGACTTATATAGAGGAAGGGCTCCGTGAAAAATGAAAAGGCGATTTCAAATTTTGAGAAGGTCATAATCTTGATGGCCTATGAATTATCGCACCAAAACAATTATGGCTTGTTCTAGGGGAGAATCACACACCCGGCAATGATAGTTCGTATGATGTGATGGAGCACCAGTTAAACGATGTCACTTATGATTGATTAGAAGTGTATATTGTTCTATTTGGTTCCAGTTCCAAGAGAACCAAATCGAACCATAAACCAATGATTTTTTTGATAATGGAACCAAATGATTTTTTTTAAGATATGTAACTAAATTGAAATCAAACCATTCGATTTTGGTTTAGTTCTTGTTTCATTATTGAGTGAGGCAAAAAAGAAGAAATTACATTTGAGAAAGAATCAAAGGTTGAGATTTCAATTTCAGAAATCCATACGACAATGGTGGTTTACTGTGACAGTAGATGATATACGGTAATTGGTGGTCTTCATGTGAGAGTCAATGTAAAAATTGAAAATGAGAGATAATGAGAAATGAATTAGGGTCTGGTTCTCCAAAATGAATTATGGTCTCCAGTCTTGACACGGAGAAATGGAAAGTACACTACCTTTTTGTCCTGATTTTCAATTGAATTTTGATATTTTTGTGTGAATTGTGATTCACTAATTTGTAAAATAAATTAATAAATTTAAATATTGAGTTTGGTTCTTGGTTCTAAAATTAGAATCAAACCAGAACTATTTTTTTTTTTTTGTAGAATCGAGTCGAACCATTCGATTTAGTTTGATTTGATCATTTTGTCCACCTCTATGACTGTTTTTTTTTTTACATTATGAAACGCACTCTAACATGTACAATGATTGAGTGAAATCTATCAACTGAAAATAAATCAACGCATTACTTGAGATGAACACAAGATCTAGGAAAGTGATCGTACTTGTGATCAATAGTATAGTTGGCTCACAAGTAGGGCGCTTAATGATGCTTGCTAGCACACCGTCCATGTAAGGTGATCAATGGTGAGACTCTCTAATAGGAGCAAAAATTTTAGCCGCCCGTCGAAAAACTTAGCACCACCACACAACACAATTCAATAATACACACTCACCCGAGATTAACTTTTATTTTTCATGTATTGATAGTCGAAACACAAGTTGCATATACATACTAATATTCACAGACAAGTACACTAGTTGCAAAGCATAAATACCCTCGCAAATAAGAAAAGTGACCAAGTAGATTAATAAACTAGTTGAAATACAATTACATTGGACTAATTAAAATCAAAATTTTACGAGTAACCTGAGATTCAATTGAGCTCGGTGTAGGATGAATTTTAAAAATTTTAAAAATAGGGGAAAAGTGAGGAAATCGTTAAAACTTTAGGGACTTGACTCGCTCCGCGGCTCCGGTCAGAACTCACAAAGTGGTATTGAGCCGGGAACCTGAAGTCGGTATGAAAAAGACATCCTACCCTAACTAAGGCACAGATCTAGCGCCATTTGATGCTTACAGGGTTAAAATGGTCTTGACTCATTAAGTTCTCTAAGATGACCTAAGGCGGACCAAAAAAGGAACTGCTTTCCTCATTTTCCCCAAATTTGATGCCCCCATTTGTATCGAATCGTAATTTCCTTTAAATTGCTATTAATCATAAAATAATATATTAATGTTTCTGAATCAAAAATTTAATTGCGCAAGAAATTGATGTTCTGTGATGATAGCGGAAAAGTACAGAATTTGATTTTTCCTCCGGATCTCTGGTAAAATATTATCTTCTCTCTCTCTATAAGTGTACGTATATTTTGTATATAATTGCTATGGTTTTGCTGTTATTTAATTCGCAAACAGATCCATGATACGGTGTTGGTTTAGGAATTAAAGATTGGGTTCGAATTTTGAGTGTGAAAGCCTGTATTTTATGCTTCTGTTTTCGAATTTAATTGTTATTTTGATTTGGGAGAATATTAGTGAGGACAGAGAGTAAATTATGCTGTAAGACTTTTTGATTCTGTATTCTGATTGCAAAATTGTGGGACTGGCGAGTTGGGAAACGAACCTTGGATGAATTAGGAAAGGAAAACTTTGGATTTTGCGAAACATTTGATATTTTTTTTGGCCAGTTCTTAATCGAGTTCAAATGAATATTAGTAAGCCATTATTTAGATTTAAGGGATACAAAAAAATCCAACGGTTAGTCTTCTTCCTTTTTGGTGAATGATAAAAAAATCAAATGGTCTACTGTCGTTAATTTTTGTAATTGATAATTTCATTTGAAAGTACTATACTATTGCAACTATTGGTTATATCAATGTTAGTAATGTATGTCATCTTGGTAGAAGTGACGTTCTACTTTGGAAATTAACATGTTCTGACTGTGAGATGCACTAAGTTTAACCTAATGCACGAGGATGTGGTTCATCTTGCTTAAACTTCCTGATGTTGGATTATTACTACACTTGGTTTATCATCACCGTAGTTCCAGTATTTGACATATATGGGCATTAACTCGTTCTTAGAGCCGGCAACCTGACAAATAGAAATTTTATCTGTCAATAGAAATGACCAGTGTGTGGGATATCAAATCTAAGAGCATTGACTTTAGACATAATTGATAAAGTATCTGGATTCTTGAGATTTGCTAGCAGCAAAACACACAACTCTTACCGTAAAAAGCAACAAATAGGCAGGCTGGACTTTGTTTATTTTTGTAGGCATGACTCAGTTTTAAATATGCATATTTATGCACCTTGGGCAATTTTTTCCTTCCTTAATACATATTTACGTTGATCACATAATTTCTTTAGGCTGCATCTCTTTAATGATTTGGAGAGCACATGATTTGTTTCTCCCGTTTCTTCTATTATCCATAAAGCTTGAGTAGATATATGATTTATTTAACTTTTTAAATTTCATTTTATGTATGTTTTGAAAAATGTGTCGTATGTATGTGTTTGAACCAGAATTTTCTGTTTTCTTCAGTGAAACTCTTAGTTCATTTGTTGATATTACTTTATTTGCGTTCGACTGTTGAGGTGAAGAGGAATAAACAGGATTTTCAAATTTTAAATGCAATTTATCATTTTTTACAGGAGATATCATAGTTGAGGCAGTGCATATATTAAAGAATTGGCTATAATTCATATCTCTTTGACTCTTGTTTAACACTGAGAAATGTCACAAAAAGCATGTGTAAAGCGCCTTCAGAAGGAATTTAGAGATCTTTGTAAAGTAAGTAGTTTTCCCACCATACATATGTTCATTATTTGTCATAATTGCAACTAACTTAGAGTTGTATGGTTATTGCCGAGGCATTGAGAAGATGCTGCTTATGATATTTTGAATTTTGTATTCCACCAATCTTCTAAACATCCAGACCTGATTTCTTTTTCCCATGTTGGCCACCAAAGTTCAGTTTTTAGACTGTTATTTTTGCTAAATGGCTGCTCTCCCCTTCTTTCTCACCATAAAAGACACTTTTAAGTTGTATAATTGTTTAGGACAAAGATCTGGTACCTTTTCTTCTGACGTTTCATGGATATTCCAGCCATATGTAATATAACTCTTTAACATTCCGAATGGAAACAAATTTGTTGCCTAATCTTTACTACTCAACACAGGTTTGAAACCTTAACCCCTATGCCATTTAATACCTACCAGCTCAACTTTCTTCCATTGGACTTTGCCTGAGATACTTTTTGGATTGTGTTAATTTTTTTCAGGCTTTATACTTATTACTTACACTCTAATTATCTCAACTGGATTTTGAGTTATTGTTAATTTTATAAATTTGAAGGAACCTGTTTCACATGTTGTGGCACGTCCTCTTCCAAATGACATCCTCGAGTGGCGTAAGTCACTTTCTCTACTTTTGTTCTCCGAATGTATTAGATAGTGCTGTGTGCCTTTTCATGTGCACAAATGTGATCTGTTAAAAGTAGATCTTGAACGAGATTTTGAATTCTTTTTGTACATTAGCTGTTTTTTTTCTTTTTCATATGTTTGTGTGTGAGGCTTGTACTTTTACTTCTTATTCCCCATCTGATTCCATTCTCATTTGCCCTGTTTTGTCAAAATATTTTTTTTACTTCTATTGACAGATATGGCAATACATGCTTCACCATGATGAGACGTAGTGAACACTTCGGCTCTTTGAACATTACCGGCTTGTCAAATTGAAGTTGGGGGGGGGGGGGGTTGGGGGGGATATTTATTTCGTATAGATTTTTTAATCATTATGTAGCTAAACATATCTTGCAAATCTCTTTTTAAAATTTGAAGAGGGTACGATTAGCATCTTTTTTTCCATGAAATGTATTCTTCATAATTAAATCTTTCTATTTGACCAGATTAAATCCCTGTTATACTTGCAAAATATGTTTTCCTGTGGTCATGCATCTTTCCTTGAGTCGCTAGAACCAGTTACCCCTTAAAATGACATTTATTATCCAGTATTTATATCATTCACTCATTTATTTGCTTCCTTTATAATATGATCCATTTTCCTATTTTGTGGTCAGATTATGTTTTGGAAGGAAGTGAAGGGACACCATTTGCAGGTTTCTAGTTCTTTTAACCCATGGAATATTTCTGGAACGTTCATATTCACTATTGTGTGTGGGCGCATGCATATTTTCTTCAATTTTCCTGGAAGGTGTTTTTTTTGTTCTGTCGCAAGATGATACTCACCTTTTGTCTTGTTTTTCATTGTCGATCGCTCCAAACGAGAAGGTGGATATTACTATGGAAAGATTAAGTTTCCTCCAGAATATCCATTCAAACCTCCAGGAATCAGGTAAGTAGTCAAAGTTGCATTCAGATATTTATTTTAATGTTTTAAGCATTATTCCCAATGTGATTTGAGGCATTAATGACTGGCTGTTTCTGACTTTCCTTGATCTATAGTATGACTACTCCAAATGGCCGCTTCATGACCCAAAAGAAAATATGTCTGTCTATGAGTGATTGTAAGTTACTTCAAGGTTTCAGTGAAAAATTATTCTTTCTCTGGTTATCTCTGTGACGTTTTTGGTCCTTCCACTTACATCATTTCACTTTCCAGTCCATCCTGAAAGTTGGAACCCCATGTGGTCTGTCTCAAGGTAATGAGTTGTCGAGACGGTCTTTCTTTCATTTGTAGCAGTTAAAGTTTCTTGAGCTGACTTCAATTTTTTAACATGCAGCATATTGAATGGACTCCTTTCATTCATGGTGAGTTCACGTTTTTTAGAACAAAGAATGGTTTACACTTTTTGCCCATTTGTGACTGCTTGCTTTATTCTTGTTCTGATTAAAAGTTTCTTTAGCTAGAAGTTTTGTCAAAATGGGAGTGTTCTTTAAATATTCAGATCTCATTATGGTCTAAAGTGTTTCAGATGGACAGCAGTCCTACCACAGGCAGTGTGACAACTACCGTTGAAGAGAAACACAGACTTGCAATGGCTTCTCTTGCTTTCAATTGTAAGAAGTGAGTCTTTTTCAAACTTGATTACCTTTCTTCTCTCTTCTTTCGGGTAGGAGGTGTCCACACAGGATTTTGACCTTTTTGGATTGAAAAGTAATTGCTTCGGTCTATCACATAAATAACACAGAGCTGTTGTAAGTCAGTGGTTGTTTGTTCTCTCACCTTACTTAAATTGTCCTTGTTAGAAGTCTTTATTTCGTGTTAATCGGATCCTCAGTCTTGTTATTCCTCATAGACCAATGTCCCCTGCACGTCTAACAAGTCAGGCATCTCATTTTGTCATTTGTCTTTGTATATCATGCTACATTCCAGCATCTAGTGCTATGGGCTCAAACGTGTTTGATAGTTTTTTTTATTTCTTAATAAATAAAAATATTATCTGCTGTTAATTTATGCCATGTAGTTAGGATCTCACTGTAAGTAACTTTTCAGAAAGGGATAAGTGCCAAGCGCCATGGGCGATATGGGAAGTTTATTATTGGAGAGTCTCATATTTTACCCGTAAAGTTTGTTGGAAATCTTTGGTTTTATAATAGTCAAGTGTCTGTGTAAGCTGTATGTGTTGTACAGTACCCGAGACTTTGTGGTAGTTGTATTGGATAGTATCAACAAATTGAAACCCTTATGGATGTTGCCTATATCTACAACTTGGTGGCAAAACATTAATTTCTTGAATGCCTTTCCAAAGTATTTTATAGCCTCGTGTTTTTGTTTTGTTCATAACAGCCCTACATTCAAGAAACTGTTTCCAGAATACGTTGACAAGTATGAAGAGCAGCTTGCAGCCGAGAAACCTAAACTTGAGCAGGACACATCATCCGCACGTACTCAAGAAGGACTCTTAAACCCCTTGTTAGAGAAACATGGGGCAAAGGCAGAGTTGAAAAGAATCGAAGGTCCAAATGAGTTAAATAACCAGAGGAAGCAATCTTTTCCAGTTTGGTTGTTGCTATTACTGCTTTCCATTTTTGGTGTTGTAATGGCTCTGCCTCTACTACAACTCTGATAGACAAGGGGGGTAAATTATAAGAGTGTGTGTGTGTGTGGACACGTGAGCATTTCAAACATTGATCGACTCTTATGCAAATTGATGTCCTAGAATTTTCATGTATCTAACAGGGTTTGTATAGAGCTCGTACAAATGAAGGGGGCATCAATTTGATCTGTGTCTAATGTGGTTCACCTAACTGCTATGTTGTCCTGTATTCATGATCTGCTCCTAACTAATTTAGATGCATGATATAATTTTCTATTCGTTTTCTATTTGAAACCTATTGTACCAAAACCTGTTTAGATGCATTGCACGTGTGCTCTTCCAAATTGTTGGAAACCATCCACCATGGACTAACTAAAATTTAAAAGTTGGTGATAACCCTATGATGTAAGTTTAGAAGGAATATTATTATGTTTAGCTTCCAATTTTAATTCGTATTTCAGGAAATATAATCAGGTTTAATGTAGTTGATTTTATTTAGATATTTTCCTTCTCAATATAGAATATTTCAATCCCATATAAATGGCTTTTTGCGTTGTAATAGACAACATTTGAATGAATAATTGATATTTTCTTCCCCAATTTCTCTCTTCTTGTTCTCCCTCCTTTATCCACTTCTCTCCCCTTTCCCCTTCTATAATTATCCTCTTGCACCTTGCGTCAATTTGGTATCAGAGTCAAAATCGTTTCCTTTGACCAGCAAATATACTTCCATCCGGTCCACACGCACCACCGCCTTCCACAACGCATTCATGTCTTGTAACCACATTTCGCCAATATACAAAACAAAAATAAGAGGCATTAAAAACAGCAGTTTTCTGCCGTTATTTCTCTTAGTTCAAAAAAAAGAAAAGCCAAACTGTTCACCGGCCAAGAGTCAGTTGATTTTGTAATTGTTGTTTTTAACTTCATCTAAAAAAAAACCGTTCAGTAGACCTGTTCAGATGCTGATGTTCCTCAAAGTCCATGCATACTAACAAACTAATGGTCCAATCCAAGCCCCTACCATAACCCACAATCAACCAAACAGCCAATAGCCAGCCACCAAAATTAAAGGGAACAATACATAAGTAAGATATTTAGTATCACCCATTTCAAAATTGAGAAAACATGTTTTAAATTTCAAAAATCAGGTTTTTATTAAAATTTATTTATGATTTAATTAATTAATTATATATTTAATTAAATATATTAAAGTCA
>CAIGRP010110287.1:0-15078 GCA_903798385.1 Fraxinus cuspidata
AGGAATGATCATAACAAGAGGAAAGGTCCCGAAGGAAGAGGAAATGACAAGCCTAGGTAGAAACCATTAATATCATTGTTGGGGGGAATAACATCGGGATGAGACTCAAACAGTGGGCGTAAGCAATATGCCAGGCAGTACACCTCAACCTTGAGGACGACGCTCACAAGATTTGGAGGGCTTATCGCATCCACATGATGATACATTGGTCATATCAGCGATCAAAACCAATTTTGAGGTGAAAATGATTTTGGTTGGCAATGGGAGTGCAGCTAATATAATCTCTCATAAAGCATATTCTAAGATGGGGATTTAGGCCGAATAGCTTAAAGCCGTAAAAACCCCACTTTAAGGATTTGGAGGTGGTATGATCATTCCAGAGAGAGTCGTCAATCTTCCCCTTACATTGGGATCAAATCAAAAGTAGGTGACTGAAATCACGTCATTCCAGGTAGTTCGTGCTTCAATGGCCTATAATGCCATTTTGGGAAGGCATTACTCAACAAGATCAGAGCCATTGTTTTTACTTTCCACCTTGCTATGAAGTGTCCTATGAACAATGGTGTGGAAATAGTGCGTGGAGACCAGTCAACTGCCAGGTAATGTTACATTACCAGTGTTCGAGGAGTAAGTTCCAACGTCTTGCAAATTTTGTCATTCGAACCCGAGCCCAACCTTAGAGGAAGATTTGCTCCCGTGGAAGAACCGGTAGAGGTTGAGCTCGAGCACGGAAAGAATATGACGATGGGTCAAGATCTTGATGCCACCCTCATGCCCATGCTCATAAGTTGTCTATCCCGCAATATTGATGGGTTTGCATGTGATGTGGACGATATGCCCGGGATAGACCTAAGTGTTGTGGTCCACAAACTCAATATCAATCCAAGAGCAAAGCCAATCAAGCAAAGAAAGAGGCAGTTCACACCAAAGCGTCGAGAGGCCATACGGGAAGAGATTGATAAGTTGATCAATGCTCGATTTATTATGGAAGTTCAGCACCCGGACTCGTTCGCCAACATCATCCTCTTCAAAAAGGTCAATGGCAAGTGAAGAGTGTGTATTAACTTTACAAATCTTAACAAGACATGCCCAAAGAACATTTATCCCCTACCTTTGAAAACTTCGTGGATAGCACGTCGGGCCACAAATTGTACAGCTTCCTCGATGCATTTTCTAGATATCATCAGATCCTCATGGCCAGGAGGATCAGGAAAAAACATCGTTTATGGCTGACTCGGCCATATATTGTTATAGGGTTATGCCATTTGGATTAAAGAATGCAGGAGCAACTTATTAGAGACTTATCAACAAAATATTTGCTGGGATGATTGGGAGAAATATTGAGATTTATGTGAATGGCATGGTAGTCAAGAGCAAACAAGTGGAACAACATATTGCTGATCTTGAGGAAGTATTCTCCATTTTTCGGGAATATAACATGAAATTAAATCCAGCAAAGTACGCCTTTGGAGTTGCCTTGGGCAAATTTTTAGGCTTCTTAATTACACACCGGGGAATTGAAGCCAATCCAAACAAAATATATGCACTGACATCCATGGAATCTCCTAAAAATAAGAAAGAGGTTCAAAAACTGACAAGTTGGGTAACCGCCTTGAACAGGTTCATGTCGTACAGCGGATAGATGCTTCCCATTTTTCAAGACTCTAAAAGGGAATCATAACTTTAAGTGGAACAAGGATTGTGAGAAGTCATTCCTAGAGCTCAAGCAAACATTGGCAACCCCCACCAGTTCTGACAAGGCCAGAACATGGAGATACTCTATTTTTATACTTGGCAGTTTCTTAGAATGCGGTAAGTGGCATATTGGTGAAAGAGGTCAACAAAGCTCTACAGCCAATCTACTACGTGAGTAAGGTATTACTTGACGCAGAGACTAGGTTTACGTTTGCCGAGTGACTAGCTCTTGCCCTGGTGGTGGCGGCACAGAAGTTCAGGTAATATTTTCAATCTCATCCAATTTTTTTGCTCACTAATCAACCACTCAAACATATACACCAGGAGCACGACGTGTTTGGGAGGCTATTGAAGTGGGCTATTGAACTCGGTGAATTTGACATTGAATACAAGCCTCGACCCTTGATTAAAGAACATGCCTTGGTCGACTTCATAGCAGAACTCACTCCAATGCCTCGAGGGCCAGGACACAACCCGACCAATGATGCCATGGACATATGGGAGATATTTGTAGACGGAGCATCGAACTCACAAGGCTCGAGTACGGGAGTCATATTCATCAGCCCGAACAGACATACAGAAGTAAAATGTGCACTCCGATTTGAATTTGACGCAACAAACAATGAAGCAAAGTACAAAGCGGTTATAATTGCACAAGAACTTGCCATGAACCTCGAGCTTGAACACAAAAATTTTCAGCGATTCGCAACTAGTGGTCGGCTAAATTGAGGTGTCATTTGAAAGAAGTGATGAGAAGATGAGTCTATATTGCTTGAGAGTCCATGAACTTCAAAGATGATTCAAAAGTTGTGAAATCATAAAAATATCCCGAACCGAAAAACTCTAAAGCCGATGCCTTGTCCAGACTCGTCTTCATGGGAATTGATGGTCTTGATAGAATGGTTCACGTCAAATTTGTAAAAGAGCCAAGCATAAATCAATCACCCTCCATCATGGATATTGAGTATGAGCCCTGTTGGATAGACCCAATAGTTGATTTTATAACTAATGTGAATTTTCCATATGATCCGTGTTTGGCAAGAAGCATTCGAGCTCGGGTACCACGGTATTGTATGATCAAGGGAGTTTTATTTCGTCGAAGTTTCACTCTTCCATACCTTCGGTGCCTCAAACCTTTATAAGCAGCCCAAGCCCTAGTAGAAGTATGCTAAGGTATGTGCTGGAATCATCAAGGAGCTCGGGCTCTAGCCTTTAAACTTATAAGATATGTATCTTACTGGCCTGCCATGAAGATGGATGTTGTNGTCATCCATTCTCCGGCCAAGAAACTCATCTCCATTCATTGTGCAACCCCATTCGAGCAATAGGGAGTGGACATCCTCGGTCTTTTCCCACTCACCCGAGGACAATTGAAGTTCGTCGTCGTAGTTGTAGAATATTTCACTAAATAGGCCGAGATCGAGCCCCTGGCTACAATTTCGGAACCAAAGATGAGGTCATTTGTCTGGAAGTCCATCATTTGTAGGTTCGGAATACCCAAGGTCCTCATAACCGACAACGAGAGACAATTTGATAACCCACAGTTCATAAACTTTTGCACCAACTTGGGGATTGACCACGCCTGACATCGGTTGCACATCCTAAAAGTAATATCCTAGCTAAGGTTATAAATCAGATTATCTTGTATGACCTAAGGACAAGGCTCGGGGAAGCTAGGGAAGCATGGTCCGAGCAGCTGCCCTCTATACTTTGGACATATAGAACATCCCACAGAACTACAACAGGAGAAACCCCTTTCATGTTAGCATTTGGGGTAGAAGCTACGCTTCCAATTAAGATCAGACTGTCGAGCCTCAGGAGACTTGAGCCCGGGTCTTAGGAGCACACAATAGAGCACCTTGACCTTCTTGAAGAAGTGAAAGAACAAGCCTCCATAAGGGTTGTATCTTATTATAACAGAACGGCTAAACACTTCAACAGCAAGGTAAGATCTAGGAAGTTCATGGTTGGAGACCTTTAGTTAAGATTGGGACCCATTTGGGAAGGACCCTTTGATGTCATAAGACAAGTCCGCAAATGAGCATATAGCTTAAGAAACACATCGGAAAGACCACTCTCCAGACTTTGGAACACTGATAATCTAAAGATTTACTATAAGCAGTTTAATTTGCTTTCACCTAGTATTTTTCTTTTTCGGTTGTCGGGCTTGCATGCTCTGCGTCTTTTTACTTTTTAAGTGGTCAGGCCTGCGTGCCCACATTTTGTATTTAAGAAAAATAAGTTTGCTTGAATAATTAGAGTCAAGATTTCCTCTCAATAAAATGTTCTTAGCCTCAAATGCCCTCAAAGCTTTTCCCCGAGCAATTACCTCAACGCATTACCCCATGCAAGTACCTCAAGCATTGCCACGTGCAAGCACCTTAAAGCCTTGCCACGTGCAAACACCTCAAAGCCTTGCCACGTCCAATCACCTCAAAGCCTTCCCACGAGCAAGTACCTCAAAGCCTTACCTCAACAATCACATCCAAGCTTTCCCTCGTACTTGAACATCAAAATAGCTTGGTTCAGACTCCTCGAGCACCATAATGTGAAAACCAGAGCTCTTGAATATACATCGAACTTTCAACTTGATTGTTTCAAACTCCTCAGACAGTATAAATATCCTCGAGTTCCTAACTTTGTTTTAAGCTATTATTTAAAATAGAGCTTCTCGAGCTTGACAATATAAATATCCTTGAGTTCCTAACATTGTTTTAAATTATTATTTAAAATAGAGTTGCTCAAGCTTGATAACATAAATATCCTCGAGTTCCTAATTTTGTTTTAAATTATTATTTAAAATAGAGCTGCTCGAGCTTGAAAGCATAGTATTCCTTGAGTTGCTAGCTTTATTAATTGAAATAAGGTTATTCGAGCTTAAGAGTTATAGGATCATTGAGCTTAGGAGTGAATTCACGAGTTCTAACTCGACATCATTATTCTAAAGGCAATTGAGCTTATGGGCTTTAAAGTTCCTCGAATTTCTAATTCCTCAATTTTATAAATGGACCTATATGGCTCAAGAACGAATGCTATTGGAAGAACGTGAAACATTCAAAACATCAAAAATGATAGAACACGCATGATCGAACATTATACTTAAAAGAAAATAAAACAAATATTAAGGCCCTGCTCGGGAAATGTACTTTCATTGTTCAAAAACAAAAAAAAAATGATTGGGGAGGGGAGGGGTCCTATTCTAAGTCGTTGCTCGAGGGCATGCCAACTTCATCCTCTTTCCCGGCGTCGGCTTCACTCCCGGTCATTGTCTCTCCAGAGGCTGACAACTCGAGCGCATCGGCGACTTCGGTATACCCTGCAGCTGATCCTCTATGACGTCGGGAAGCTTGGCCCTCAAATATGCTCGAGCTTGCTTGAACACGTAATTGTAGGAGCCCAGTGCATAGTCTTCCTTAATCACTGCAAACTCCTCGGACTTCTTAAAAGTCCTCGACTATTGTAACTCGAGTGTCAGCAAGCTTGGATTCAAATTATTTTGTTTTGCATCTTCGGCTTCATCCTTCGCCACCTTGATCTCATCCCTAGCTTGGCGCAAATTGGCCTCAAGCTCGGTAATCTTAGCCAAATTTTGGTCACGTTCAACTTCAAGCTTTGCCACACATCGAGTTCAGAGTTCCAAGGCAATTTTCAACTCGTTCATCTCTCTAGAATCAATCTCACCCTTCAAGGACATTCCTTGAGCTACGCTGAGCGCTTGCAAAACACGAATAGTTCAGCGTAAAGAAATCAACAAACACGACCTTATGCTTGAAAATAACAGAGTGATCTTACCTTCAGTGCCAAGGACTGCAGCGTCTTCACTCCATCCTTGAGCTCCGCTTCTCGATATTTGTCTACAAGATCAGGTAAAAGGGTACAACTTTCTCCACCATCGGAGCATCAAAGTTGGTGTGGAACGGCGTCACCCTCTAGATTGACGACAACAGTAGATGGCCTGGCTATGGTCACCGGGGTAGTGGTGGGCTCAGGCACATGAGCCCGAGATGGTTGGCTTGAAGACTTGCACGACCCTCTTCTTATTTCAGGCGTAGGGACTTGAGATTTTTTCTTCCCCTTTTTCTGCCCAAGTGCCTTATCTGGGGAGCATTGGACTTGTGGCTCACCACCAAATGCAATGCTTAAGGATCAAAAGTCATATCTTCAGCAAAAATAACAAGATATTAGCTCGAGGAGTGGTCGATATTCAATAATTAAATGAAGATCGAGAAGTTAAGTCCTACCCTCGAGACCTTTCACATTCCCTAGATCGAGAATATCATCCCCGAGCATGCCATCGAGGTCATAACACAAGGGCTCGAGATCCTCATATCTCTTTCTAAAATTTCAAAATACGCTTGTCCCTCGTTAAATCGAGCGGTGTCTGGTATAGTCTACCGATGACCAAAAGGGTGATCGGGATCTTAAGGATGGATAAAAAGTATTTTTACTTCCATACCTTAAGGGAGCTCCGCATTTTTGGGATCTTATACCTACCTCGGGTTGATAAAGCAGTTATAGCCCGGTAATGACTTGACCTCGAACACCATCCTAAGGAGGTCGAGCTAGGGGTTATGAACAAAAACCTACAAGCTATAAAAAAAAATAATCACCCTCCATACGTTGGGGACGAGCTGTCCAGGATACATGAAGTGCTCGACCAAGAACTCTATGAAGAAGGGATGAAGATGCTATCTAAACCCGACTTCAAAGCATCCCTAAAAACCATGAACTCCCCTTCTCGAGCACTAACTATACTATCCTCGGACCCTGGAGTTCTAATATCGTAGCTCGGCATAATCTCGAACTCCCTAGCTATAGATATGGCCTCATGCTCTTTATATTGACCTCTAAGGTCGAGGTAGTTCTGAACAGGCCTTGTATCTAGAGGAATGACCATGGGGATTATAAAATGACCAGCATCCTTGGGAATTGAACCTGACCCCAATAAACCAAACTTAAAATTATCTAGGTGTCTCGAGGTCTTACCTTAAGGAAAGAAAAAGCCCGAAGTTGTCCGAGGATGTTTGTAAAGGAGAAAGTAACAAATGGGACGAGGCATAGAGGTATTTATAGGATTCTGTAGAAGGCTACAGGTCTCTCAATCCTAGCCCTCCAACCTCTCACATGGCAAACATCCATCCTTCTAGGTAATCATTGGCTGGAATATCGAAGCCACGTGTCTCACTATCATGAACCCTAGATTGAACAGCCCATTTCCAAGGCTGCTCAATCTACGTTCGAAGGCTGAGCTGCCCATTTCTAAGGTTGCACAGTCTAACACCAAAGATGAGTAGCCCTTATCTATGGATGCTCAGTCTAACTTCAAAAGCTGTGTAGTCCTTTCCAAGGCTGCCCAGTCTATCTTCAAAGACTAAGCATCCCATTGCCCTGGCCACTCATTCCAATTTCAAAGGCTAAGCAACCCATTTCCATGGTTGTTCTGTCCAATTTTGAAGGCTGATCATCCCCTTTCCCAAGGTCTATCAGAACAATTTCAAAGGCTGATCATCTCATTTTCCAAGGCTGTTCAACCACACTTCAAGTATGGTCAGTCCCTTTCTAAGGCTGCTCTATCCTATTCACGAGGGTTGTTGTTCTAGGGATGCTTATCAAGTAAATCACATCCCAAAATCTCGAGTACGAGACTCTGGCATGGATGCATAGGGCCACTGATAATACTAATGTTGGTGGAGCTTGAGCACTGTGCCCGAGGACTATTTTTCCAATTTGAGGTTAATACCTCGTGGCTTCCTCGCCATTTATCCTCAGGATGGTTTGTCCTTGGTCCACTATGTCTTCCTCGAGATTCCTCTACTCATTAGTACTCTCCCTCGTGTTAATGCTTATGCAAACCTAAGAGAGATAGAGTCCCGCTGTTACTATGTTACCTCATCCTGAAAGGATTATACCATCAGAGTCTCATCTTTGTCCAAACACATGGGTGATACAAAATCAATTAAGTTACAACTTTCATTTACGATAGAACTCCTAGGGATTTCAACATTATAATCCTACTAGGAGTGCACTACCTACCTATATAAATACATCATTGCAATTCATTATGAAGGTACGTTTTACATAACATTCAACACATATCTTTTCTCAAATTATCTATCTGACTTAAGCATCAGAGGGGCAACGAGGACACACCTCAATGCCTTTGTTTCAGGTACTGGAAGATCTTGTTCATGCTCATCATCAGTCGTAAAGCTCGAAAGTCGACATATATGACTTTTGGAAGCATCACCAACCATTATGGTTCTTGTACATTAATGGTTAACATCAACTTTGATACTTCTTTGCAAAAATCCTGACCATTGATTGAAAAAAGTATTGTTAAAATCAATGTATACAAATTTGCCAACTTATATGATGTCAAAAAAACTATCAAACTTGATGTTAATGTAGCACAATTGTCCTTACAAACAGTGGTTTGTACAAACTTGCAATTTTGTTTAAAATTGAAGCAATGTAAAATTCACTCTATTGCAAAAATTAATTCTTTCGACCAAATCCATTTTATGTTTGCAAGAAACAGTTCTTTTAACAAAATCAAATAGTTCACTACTTACAAAATTCGTTCTTTCTTCAAAATCAATTTTTATAGCAACAAATAATTCTTTTGACAAATCCATTATTTGGGAAAATTGCAGACACGATATCAAACTTTTCATTTTGTCACTAATTCAATCATTTCATTTGTGCCAACCATGACACCAAACCTTTCAGAAATTCTCACTTTTAATTGCACAACCACCATTGTAGAATCACTATCTTCTCCACCTCAATCATACCAAAATCACCACCTCCACCTCTTCTTCGCATAGGTCGCATAAAACATTATCACAGACGCACATAAACATTGCAGATCGTACCACCCAGTTGGTTGAGAATCACTCACTACCGCTCACCCAAATGTCATTGCTTATCGTGCCGCTACATCTACTCCTTCTCTGACTCATCGTTGTTGCCAATCGATCGGTGAAGTGGTAGTTTGCGGTCGATGGTTGTTGCTCACCTAGACATTGCTACTTTTCGTGTCGTCGCTTTTGCTTCTTCTCTATTGTCGTTGCCACCAATCTACTGGTGAAGTGGTGGTTGACGATCGATCGTCGATAATTCATGGGGTGTGAAAATGGGGTTAGGTTAGGGTTAGGGCTGAAAATGGGGATGGTGGTGGGTGTGGAATGAGGTGGGGTGCATTGACACCTGATTTTTGAAATAAAATTCATGTCACCTGATTATTAAAATGTATATTTGTGTGTAATTTTCCCTTTATTAAACCGTAAATAAGTCTCGAGCCATATCGGGCTTAAAACCTAAATGGGCTCATATCCTCAAACGATAAGCCCATTATACAGCACTTTATATACATATCTCGCTTAGGGTTTCAGTTAACACGCACGCTGCAGTCCTTCGCCTTAAATCCTTCTACCCGAAAGATTAACCCTTTGCAACAAGCATGGCGGACAGAGGCGCAGGAGACCGTGGAGGCTTCGGTCGTGGTTTTGGAGGCCGTGGACGTGGTGGCGATAGGGGAGGCCGCCGAGGAGGTGGCCGACGAGGCCGCCGTGACAATGAGGAGAAGGAGTGGGTGCCAGTGACAAAGCTCGGCCGTCTTGTGAGAGACGGAAAGATCAAATCCATAGAGCAAATCTACCTACATTCTCTCCCAATCAAGGAGTATCAAATCATCGATATCCTGATCGGTCCTAGTCTAAAAGACGAGGTGATGAAAATCATGCCGGTGCAGAAACAGACCCGGGCAGGTCAGAGAACAAGGTTCAAGGCATTCGTGGTTGTCGGCGATAACAACGGGCACGTGGGACTCGGTGTCAAGTGCTCGAAGGAGGTGGCCACTGCCATTCGTGGCTCTATTATTTTGGCCAAGCTGTCGGTTATTCCCGTTAGGAGAGGATACTGGGGGAACAAGATTGGCATGCCACACACAGTCCCCTGTAAGGTAACCGGAAAGTGTGGTTCAGTCACAGTGCGGATGGTTCCTGCTCCCCGTGGTGCCGGGATTGTTGCTGCTCGGGTTCCGAAGAAGGTGCTCCAGTTTGCTGGTATTGAGGATGTCTTTACCTCTTCTCGTGGATCCACCAAAACCCTTGGGAACTTTGTCAAGGTCAAAGCTTTTCTCTAGTTCTATTAGAACATCTCTTTATCCCACGTATTCAATATTTTTTATGATCTTTTGTTTAATTTGGTTAGATATGCGTTACTTATATCTTAATACACTCAGACAATTCTATTTATTCCAAGACACGAACAAGCACGAATTTACATATGATGATTTTTGTGTTCAATGTGTGATAATTGTCTATAGCTTTATCATGTGTAAGTTGCTATTAATGAAGGCATAGCAATATCCTTTCGTCAGAATCCATGTAAATGTTTTTATGTCTGAAGGATTTTTAGTCGGATAAAAATTCAAGTAGAATGTTCTTACACGTAATTGGTTCTGAGATCCATCGGTGTACATAGGTCTTATAATCTGTGAATCTGGTATGTCACATTCAATCAAGATGCAGCATTTTTTATTGAATGCTTTCTGCGAAGGACAATATCTGTAGTGTACACTTAGCATTAACAATGAAATCATAATTGTTTTGTTTTTGTCTCTGTCTGTCTAGATTTCTTGTTTTTGGGCCATTTTATTGATGTTCAAAATATTAAGAGCGAATTACCAAATTTTTTCTGTACTTTGTGAATTTGCATCTGGTAATGTATACTCTGCATTATATGTACAGGACTTTTCTATGCTTCTTTCACGTTCTGTTTTTCGCCCAATATCTTATTGCCTATGTATTGATATGCCAATGATTGATTAGTACTTCTATTCAGAGGCACTTGGAATTTATACAGAACTAGACATCATGTCTGGGTGTAAGTGCTAAATTCTTAGTTTCTTCTTATAGCGACCAAGGGAGAATTCTTGACTTGGGATTTTGGTTCCTCAAGTGGCACCAGTTCCTACTTGTGCTCTTGAGTGACATTTCCATGTCACGTTCACCTCATAAAGTTATGTCTGATTTGGCTAATAATACGTTTTCTTGTCTTTGCAGGCGACCTTCGATTGTCTTTTGAAGACTTACGGGTTCCTTACACCTGACTTTTGGAGGGAGACTCGCTTTGGAAAATCTCCTTACCAAGAGTACACTGATCTTTTGGCAAAGCCAACTGCTAAGGTTGTCCATGTGGTGGAGGATGCTGAGGCTGCCTGAGCAATGTGGACTATGTTGTTGTGGTGGGATTTTTCAATTTTCCATATCAAATACCAGTTGCGATTTTCTTCTATTTTCCAGAGTGTCTTTTTATGTCTACAATTCTATTGAGGGACCGTTTGTTTATCCAATTGGACAGGATACTTGATCAAGTTTTGCTTTTATTGTAGTGAATTGTTTACCTGTTTTGGCATATATTGGTGGTTTGTTACTTGTATTGTTTTCGTTTTTGTTAATCCTTATATCACCCGAAAGGCTAGAAACGAGGAGTTCCCCATCTTGACAGCATAGATTGTCAATTATGTTAAGCCCCCGTTTGGTTTAGCTAACAAAGTGGATAAAATTTAAGTCAGAGTTAATAATTACTCTTAGTTACATTTTACGGGACGCAACTTTCACTAAGACAGTTTTTAGCAAAATCAAATAGGGTTTAAAACTCAAACAAAGAGATGCATAGCAACGTTAACGTGGTATATCTACTTATTATATATGCCTTTTATCTATCGGTTCTTGTCTAATTGCTTAGTGTTTTCTTGGCTGCTTGCTTTTGTGGAAAATTACAATCACTAGAAAGAGAGGGAATGCAAGGGACAATTTAACGTGGGTATCTTTACTATGTCCTTGTTTGGTTTTGATAAAAATCAGAATTTTTTTTTTCCGTTTATTTTGTGATTAAGTGTCTGTTTGCCGACCATTTTGGTGAACGAAAACAAGTTAAAAAATAGTGAAAAATTATAAAAAAATGGCTGACGTCTGGCAGCGGGGTTCCCATTTTCAAACATTTACTCCACCAATTTTTACTTTCAACCCTCACTATCACTTCGCTTAACCCTTATTCAACCCCACCAACTATATCAAATCTCTAATCCAAGCTTCTCTCTCTCCTCAATCGGAAATTATTGGATCTTAGATCCGTTCATGGACGGAGACAGTGAAATACAACACAGATATACACACTAGTGATAAGGTGCTGCCCAAAACGTTTGCATTTCCTGAATTTTAGAGCTCCGTCGTAAATATTGCTCGATTCCGAAGAAAAAGGC
The DNA here is from genome assembly GCA_903798385.1 of Fraxinus cuspidata. Lineage (NCBI taxonomy): Eukaryota > Viridiplantae > Streptophyta > Magnoliopsida > Lamiales > Oleaceae > Fraxinus > Fraxinus cuspidata. The sequence goes on from CAIGRP010110287.1 coordinate 11,966, forward strand.
GCCTTGACAGGAAAGTTTATCTTTGGCAGATTTAAGGTGTCCATTACACTTTTTTCTCAGTTTATCTTACATTGCCTATGTTCTTGTTGGTTCTCCCATACATTTTCGATTGAGTTATTGACTACTAATTTGTTTGTTCGTGTACAGATCTTCCACCGAAGTACGCACCCATCGATTTCATCGAAATGGACGGTTCCCCGGCCATCAATGGAACTATCCTCATCACATGGTAACGACCACATTTTTCTGCAGTGTCGATGTGCAACTATTGTTTCAACCTCTTTCATTTCGTCTGTAATCATCTGCTCTGTTTTCGCTCTTGCAAAGCTATACAACCACCACTCCATCTCAACTGCCAAGAGAAGACCTTGTGGATTTGCAACCGGAGGAGCCAGTATGTAGAATGGCGAAATGGGTAGTAAATGAGCATCAAATTTTCATGGCTACATGTGAATTGGCTGTCGCAGAACGTCATCGTCACTACAAGTGCTTCACAAAGCCCGGCTGTGACCGCATTCTATCGCTTTTCAACCAAAAGGCAAATAAGAATTGGACAATCTCCCAACTAAGAAATTACTTGCAGCAAATGCGGCTCGATCACAAGTTGTTCGAACTACTGTGTTGTACAGGCGTGGAGTAAGACCGAACTGCTGATAATTGCGTGGTGCATGATGACGAGTGGTGGGATTGTAAAATCAAGGTAAACAAAGATTCATTTGCGTTATGAACTTTTTCTTTGCATGTCCGCACATTCGCCTTACCCGTCCGATCACATACAATGTCGGTGTTAACCTCGTACCCGAAAACTGCATTTCTTTGACAGTAAATGATTGCATATCTAAGAGGTCAAATGTATGCTGATTTGGTTTCGAGTCTTATCATTTTATTGTTTTGGTTTTATTGGACCACTGAAAGCAGCATGATTGTATTGTGTCGTACACTCGTTTGTGTGCACGACACGGTAAATGTTGTGCTTTTTCAATACCTACATGAACAATGGTTCTTAACGTATCTGTTACGCAGGAGAACCCCAAGTATGTGAGGTGTAGAAATAAGGATGTGGGAGAAATTTTTGATCGGTAGAGTCGTCTGTTTGGTGACACCTTCGACTCTAGCAAGTATGTCTTCACCCCGACCAAGTTGTCATGGCGTGGTTCGACATGCACGGCGATAATTGCCAGTACCTTTTGAAAGCAGTTCGTCCAGTGATGAACCGAAAATTGGCCATTCAACTGCATCTAAGTCACGACGAGCAAGTGTAGTGGGTGCAAACGTAAGTCCACATCCCATTCGAAAAAGGGAAAAAAATATGGAGGACTTCTAATCTCGACTTCAGTGGATCGAATGGCTAACCTGTTCGCAGAACTACAGTCGTTTACTCGGAGATATAGTTTAAACGATCTTTCAGTCGTAGACTACATTGCGGAGATCGATGCTACTGGACTTGTCGATAGGACCAATATTCTTTTCATGTTCGCCTTATCATTCCTCGACATTCGTTGGAAACAGAGACATATGGAAGGCTGCATGAGATGAGGGGACGAAAATGCGTAGGTTGAAGTGGTCTTATGATGACTACAAGTAACGTAAAGTCGGTTCATCACGTCGTCTTCCTTTTGATGGTAGTCGATTATCTGAACGGTTGAATATTTACATTTGCTAGGTTGGTCAGTTATTTTGGTCTTGTGTTGTTTGTTTGCAATCATTGTGTAGATTTCAGATCTTTTCCTACGTTGCATTATGAATTTTGTGTCAGACTGTGCCAAACCTTTGCTGTTGGTTTTTATATGTACTCGTGCCACAAAATCTTTTTACATACTATTTGTGCATGTTATGGCCTTCACCCCTATATCACACTAATACTTGACCATGAGAAATATAAGAAGGTGATCCATCATATCTATCACATTCTCATAGTATGAAATCAATTGTCATGCAAAAAATCTAACAAAAGGATTGATTCCCTGTAATTGTCTTTTCTTGGAAGGAACAACACTATTACTGGCCAATAAATATAAAAGTGTTGGTCGCAAAACAATTCATTGAAATCAAGCTACTCGAAACCGAAGACACCTTTTGTAGCCCCCTCCACAATCAAGTTTTGTCGATCACTAAAGTAATATTTTCCTTCTACATTCTTGAAAGCACACATGTTACAATATTGTTTCCGGCACTACAACCTTCAACCAAACTCCAATGTGTCGGATACTTCGGACGACGAGGTTGTTATGCAACAACTCGAAGAGGACATCGAAACGTAGCTTGGATATTGTCGCATTTCCGAAGAAATGGTTCGTGACTATTTGTATCGTTCAAACGAACTAAGATTTCAATTTCCTTATGTACGAAGCGGACATCTGTTCATGGTACAAAATTTGCATGCATATCGACAAACGTATTTTCAAGAGTTCCGGATGTATCCACATATGTTCACACATTTCACGCACATGCTCCATGACGAGTATGGTCTCCAAAGCAGTGCTCATATCGACATCTACGAACATGTCGGAATGTTTCCGTGTGTCCTAACACACAGGAAAGGTTATAGACATGTGCAAACACTTTTTGGCCATTCGTTGTAGACGATCAGCCACCATTTCAAAGTAGTGCTTCGAGCTGTTGTCACATTCATTGGAAATGTTATCAAGCTCGACCCGCAATATAATTACGGAGCCGGACATCATTATCCGAACCCTATTGAATATCCATTGTTCCAAGTTACGGTGATGAAGCTATATCGTGAATTTGTGCCAATATCTATCATTATGTCTTTGTTATAATGCAACATTCATCCAATATTGTGTCGTATATTAATGTTTGATGGTGATCAGGACTGTTTTGGAGTAATTGATGGTACGCACGTGAGGGCCGTCTTACCGCATCACGAGCGAGATAATTTCAGAGGACGAAAATGAATTCCAACGCAGAACGTGCTCGCAGCATGTGATTTTAACCTATTCTTCAAGTTCATACTTCCCGAGTATATAGGGAATATGCACGACAGTCGCATTTTGACAAATGTGGTACATAATTTGGATATTAATTTTCCCATTGAATAAAACCAAAAGAAGTCACAACCTCGTCAAACTTCAAATACCACTGCCGTGATGCCT
>CAIGRP010110289.1:0-10486 GCA_903798385.1 Fraxinus cuspidata
AAAATCGTCATTTTATTGGAAAAATGGTTGAAAATGACCTTTTGCACAAGAAATGTGAAAGGTAGGGGTGAAAATGCCAAAAATGAAAGGTATGGACGTTTTGCACAATGACATTGAAAGGTAGGGACGTTTTGTGCTATTTACACTTTACAAAAAAGAAAAAGAAAATCGCATTGGAGAAAAGAGAAGGAAACACAAATAATATTGTTATAACAAATTTTCATTATCTTTCTAGCATTTCGAATTACAGATTTATATAAACTGAAATTTTTACACTACCCATTCCAAAATTCAAAATCGATAGCTGTCCCTACACCAAAATTCATCATCAACACCATTTAAGGCCTACTTTCAATATGATTGGATTGGACTTTTTTTTTGCCGAAAAAAAAAATTGCCATTGACAACAAAATACATAAAAATAATAAACACCTCTAATGTCATTGCACTACACATCCAAAGAAGCATAAATCTTAGTCTTTGAGCAGTGGAACAAGCAATTGATAGATGAGTGGAGACAGACCTCGTGGTGGGTGGCGACTTGCCTGGCCACTGACATGGTGGTGGTTGGTGCAGCATGAAAGAATGGGTGGAGCATGGCAGCGTTAGAGGAGTGATCACATGGGTTTGAGATTTTGAATGTGAGATGGTGTAGTTTATGTTTTTTAGGGTTAGGAGATTTCCAATGTGTGTGAGAGAGAGAGACCCCAATTTTGGTGTGTACAGTTTTTGATTTTTCACATTGTTTTATTTCAAAATTGTGGGACCATTTTTCACTTATAATACAACTTTTTCATGTAGTTAAATCTCATTTATTGAAGGACTTGTGAGTGTTTAAATTCTGAAAAAGGGCAAAAATTTCTAAAAATGCTAAAGATTTTCAAAAAATGACATTTATGAAAATGCAAAGCCAAAAAATGACATGGAGTGCAAATTCCTCTAGTTTTTATTAATTAACGTTCAAGTTGGATTTTCTATTTTGAAGCTTGATTTTACAAAAGAATTAAGTCCATGTTTGATACAAATTGTTTAAAACTCATTTTTTCGAACTTTTTTCAACAACTCATTTTATACATTTTAAACCACACATTCCCAATTGACCCATAAATTTTTCTACTTTTTATTTATACATTTTTCAAAAATCATTTTTCACAAAATCTACATCAAAGACATTAAGAATTCCAAGACTTATTTGGTACCTAAAACAAGGTTATCTTTCTTGTTGTCACTCCGAAAATCAAGTTAGTGCTTTCTTGTTGAGAAGTATGAAATATAAAAGTTGAAGAAATATGTAGTGTACGTCCCTACCAAATACTCAAGGCACCGCACTTGTATTTATAGACCTCTATTTTGTTGGCGTGGCATGATAGCTGTATGGAGCAACGAGCATACTTATCCATTTTTAAGAATGTGAAGAAAATATAGGAAATGATGTCTCCTAACACTATGACAGTCATAAACGCCAGGGATTGAGTGGTTTAAATAAATGGCATAGCTAGTCGGTCGACTTCAGGTGGGGCTTAGAAGTTGGTCAGTTCACTAGCGGCATGCACTTCTCTATTTCAGCTCTAAAAATGACTCAACGTTGCGCCGGCCACATTAAACCTCAACTAACTATTCACTCGCACCAGAAATTTCCATTTGAGTATCAGTATTACGTACGTAAATCATAACTATCGGCTTTTACTTTATTCATCGAAATTAACCATTACCTTTAGGGTGATGCTGAATCAACCCGATTAAGAGATAACTTGACTTTATGGTCAACTCTTATTATTGCAAGGAATTCATTGTGGTCGAGTAGGAAGCGTAACAGGCCATGAAATATGAAATGTTACCAACCAGAGTTGAGAGCTTGGGTTAAATTTTTCTATTTGAGAACGAATTAAATTATCTGAACAATTCTTGAGATTGGTTAATCGAGTCTTAATAAAAGCATAACGAATTGGAAACAAAACAAAGAATTTTAGCCGTTTAATCCTTAATCAACATGCTTTGAGTATAATGTTTGATGACAATTTTGTTGACACATGTCACGTGACATATTGTCATTAGAAAATTTGAACAACTACTTATTTTTTCAAACATTTTTTGCCACATCATACATTGTCAACAGTGTTATCATTCAACATTGTACAAATACACATTTAATCTAAATTACAGATACAGTTAGAAATGTCAGCAATTAACACGTTATTAACATCACACTACCGTTGTACTTGACCATGTACCTTAGACGGCAACAAATGACGTGACGCTGTCCCACGTTTTTCAGTGATCTCCACCACGCTCTAAACTATCCCAATTATCTAAACATAAATGCCAAACGGCATATCCATACGTGATAACATGTTTCCACATCAAACACATTATTTTTAATTGGTAAAATTATAATTGAGCCACTAAATTTTAGTTTAATTTTTTTTTTCAAAATATTGCTTTTAAATACTCCATTTTCTCAATATAATGGCCATCAAACATGGGCATAATGAATCTATAATTTTATGTTTTGAAATTGTCACTTAAATTGATGCTTGACATCATTGGTATTAAATATCATTACTCATTGATTATTGATCAACCCGATAAATTTATATAGTTGAGTGACTAAGCCCTTGTTTAACAATCATTACTTGAGAAAAATAGAGTTTTGAATTGTAATTTTTAGGGGAATACGTGATTAAAAAGTAAAAAAAAAATTGGATTTATGTATAGAATATTTTATTGTGTAAATGTGATTTAAAATGAATATGTAGAAAAAGAAATGTTTGAAAATAATAGTCGGCAAACACGGTGTAAAAAAAAAAGTTAGATAGAATGAGCCAAACATAACAGGTAATTAGTGCGTCACCATATTGTAGCCGACGATTGCGCAATTGTGGAGCCCACACGTCTTACCTAATTACACCCCACACATCATGGAGTGGAAAAATTCCCTAATCAATCAACGGACCTGATAAGACAACGTCATCATGCAGTATATACAGTTAAATCAATTTTAACTCGCTGGTAAAAAAAATTTTACTATCAAACAAAATCTGTTTTTGTTGGACGTTTGGCGCCAACGTACATGCCCCCACGCCTCCCGCCGAACCCCGTCTGGACTTTTTAAATCGGATTAAAATCGAATCTATTTAGTTCCAACTACTAATTGAATTTTGTTTCAATAATCATTTGTATGAATTTATAATGTCCATATGTGATAGATTTTAATTTAACAATTAATTTTAATAACATATTTCATGAGATTTACATTTTTTTAATAATACATTTCATCAATTTTTATTCAAAATTTACTAAAATTCTGTTTTTAATTTTCATAAAACAGAGGATATATACACGATAGTGAAACAATGAAAATTACTTAATTTACCTTTATGTTTGTATGATAAAGTTCATCTTTGTTCATGTAACCTATGTTTCTATTTTGAGAATTCTTAACATCCATTCGGCATGACTTTTACTTTTACCTTTCTTAAAAAGAGATTTTAAAGGGAGTTGCCTTAATCATAAATTGTTTAATTACTTTCTATTCAATAATTTAAATTGTTTACAAACATTTTCCAAATGATTAATACAGAAAATCCTCTAAAAACGTTTTCATTTGCGATATACCCACTTATGAAAAATCGCAGAAAACCCCCTATTTGAAACATTTTGTACGAAAACCCCATACCGTCAAATTTGTAGTTAAAAATAGTAAAAATATCAAAATTAAAAGGTAATAATTACAATTTTAATATCTAAACTTTTTATTTTTATTTTTACAAATTATACCCAAAATTTTTTTATGTACCACCCACAATCCAAACCTTTAAAACTTTATTTCCCACCCCACCACACTTCATCTTCTTCCAGAAAATTTTATTATTTTATTTAATTCCTTTCAAAACCCTCCTAAATTCTTCACTCCAAATTCATTATTTCTTCTTCTCATTTCAAATAAAGATCTTTGGGGTGGGGGATTTAGGGGCTAATAAAAATACTTTTGACTACCAATTTGAAGTTCTTAAAGAGATATTATTTAGCCTGAATGTTTTTATTTTTTCTACTTGTATGTACACTCGACATAAAAATAGTTGTAATGCATATATTTTTCAGTCTTTCTTTTCAATTCATTTTAAAGGAGTTTAGTTAAGTTTAATCTAAAAATCAACGGGGGTGACAGTCAATATTATTTCTCTCTCACACTTTCATATATGCGTTCATCCGCTGTGTATGTATTCTAAATTTATTTTAATTTCAATATAAAATAGTTTAATTGCACTTATTTGAGCGCATAAATATTGTCTCTATTAAATTCTGTATATGCGTGCATTGATTATGATTTTTCATTGTTAATGAGAAGAAAAAATGATAAATTTGGGTGAGGAATTTAGGAAGATTTTGGAAGGAATTCAATAAAATAATAAAGTTTTGGGGAAGAAGATGAAATGGGTTGGGGTGAAAAATAAAGTTTTAAAAAATTGAAATTATGAGTGGTACATAAAAGAATTTTGAGTATAATTTGTAAAAGAATAAAAACTGTGAATACTAAAATTGCAATTATTAGTTTTTAATTTTTGACATTTTTACTGTTTTTAATGAAAAATCTAACGGTATGAGGTTTTTCACACAAAATATTTCAAATAAGGGGTATTCTGTAATTTCCAATAGATATGAGGGTATATCACAAATGGAAATGTTTATAGGGAGGTTGTCTGTTATTAATCTTTTTCCAAACATACTTTTAATAAAATAATGGGTTATTAGCACAAAATGTCTCTAAGTTTGACATTCAGTGCGCAAAACGTTCTTATATTTCAATTTTTTGTATTTTCATTCATATTTTCACGTTCCATTGTGGAAATCGTCATTTTCATTTATTTTCTCAATAAAAATTATAAAATGACAAATATAACCTCATATTTAAATAAAACAAAAATAAAGAATAAATTGCGGTCGTACTCACAAAATTTTCAATAAAATACTAATAAATCTTCAAGCTTGGAATTTGACTCTCAAGTTTGGCACGCACATGCAATATAACTCATAGTTGAAATTGAATATGTAGTTGTGTAATTGATGCAATTGGCAGTTTATCCATGGATGTTTGTATTCCAATTTGAATTCCTCCAGGTGAATTGGATGATTGTATCACGTGGAACCCAAAATTTTTGTGAAAATATTCTTCGCTATGCGCACAGTTTGTAGTTGTTTTGATCTGAAAAATTGAATCAATTGGGAGGATAATTAGAACAATTGGATCATTACCAATTGTCGATTGAGGCTGTGGAGGTTCGATTAAGACCAATTTTTGATGGCTAAGGCGACAATTGTATGGTGTTTTCAGCGTGTGAAAGTGATAGTGGAAGAGAAAGGGGATCATTTTTTTTTAATTATTTGTATTTTATTAAAAATTTTGGAAGTATGATTGCAATTCATTCTTTATTTTTCTTTTCTTTTCTTTTTATTTTATTTTATTTAAATACGATGATATATTTGTCATTTTACAATTTTTTATTGAGAAAATGAATAAAAATGTATGAAAAAGGACGAATTACACAATGAAACATGGAAATAAAGATAATAAAAATATAAAATGTTGAAATATATGGACATTTTGTACATTGAACGCTAAACGCATGGACATTTTGTGCTAATAACCATGAAACAACCCAACCTCTTGTTTTGATAATGATTATGCCCATATTTGGTACACATTAAAATTTTCATTATCATTCTTATACTCAATTTCAACCACACATTTTTCAATAAAATAATATTTTTCATCATATCAATAACTTTTCTTTCTTTTTTAACCACACATTCTTAATCAATCCACTATTCCAAAATACATTTTTCCAAAATAATGTGGCTCAAACACACCATATATTTTATTTTTAATTACGCATTTCGAGATTTTTATTTATTTAGTTTATCAACCGACCCGGACCAAAATTCTCCGGTTTACTTCGTTTGCCTTTTGTTTTGGAGACCTTCTTTCATAGCCCTGGCCAGCACAATCCAAAATATATAAGCCCACTTGTTCTTCCATTTAAGACTCATCATCCAGTTTATTGCCTCACATACACGCACACGCATACACAGGGAGAGAGAGAGAGAGAGAGATTTGCATACATTAATTGATGATAGTTTGAATAGAGAATTCTTGTGAAATGGCTTGTTTGGATAGAATTAACTGTAACAATCTTATAGAAGAAATGCAAGAGCCAAGTGTTGACAGAGATAAATTGAGCTACGAGATTTTTTCGATTTTGGAAAGCAAGTTTTTGTTTGGTTACGATGATCAAAAGCTTTGGATTCCAAAACAAATCTCACCGCTCATTGAGCAGCCGAAAAACGATGTCGTTGTGAACGACGGCGACGATGTTCTGGCGATGAAATATCAGAGAGGGAAAATCTGCATTCTGAGCATCGACGGTGGTGGAATGCGCAGCATAATTTCGGGTAAAGCGCTGTCGTATTTGGAAACGGCGTTGAAGAATAAGTCCGGGAATCCGGAAGCCAGAATATCGGATTATTTCGACGTCGCAGCCGGAACCGGTGTCGGAGGAATTTTCACGGCGATGCTCTTCGCAACTAAAGATCAGAGCCGGCCGGTTTTTAACGCTGACGACACGTGGAAGTTTCTCGCAGCAGAAGGGAATAAATTCTACCGTTCATGCAAGTCCAAGCCTAATTTCTTCAAGAGAGTATTTAAAAAAACTGGCGGTGGAGGAAATTCCGCCACCGGTTCATCGAGGGCGGGTCTAGAGAAGGTGATGAAGGAGACGTTTATGGATGAGAAAACCGGGCGGAGTTTAACGTTGAAGGACACGCTAAAACCGGTTTTGATTCCGTGCTTTGACCTCTCCACCACGGCGCCGTTTTTGTTCTCCCGAGTTGACGCTTTAGAAACGGACAGCTACAATTTTAAGATATGGGAGGTGTGCTTGGCTACGTCGGCTGAACCTGGCCTTTTCGACCCGGTTTGCATGAAGTCGGTTGACGGATTGAACCGTTGCATCGGGGTTGACGGGGGACTGGCCATGAATAATCCGACCGGGGTGGCTATTACGCACGTGTTGCATAACAAGCAGGAGTTCCCATTCGTTAGAGGCGTCGAGGACGTCTTGGTACTCTCAATAGGCACGGGTGGCCAGCTGTTAGAGCACAGTTTCGAGTTTGAGCAAGTCAAGAAATGGAAGGCAGAGGATTGGGCTCGACCTCTGGCTAAGATTTCTGGCGACAGCTCGGCCGAGTTGGTCGACCATGCCGTCTCTATGGCTTTCGGCCAGAACCGGAGCAGTAATTATGTCCGTATTCAGGTACTTTCACAAGTTTAGCTAAAGTTTAAAAAGTTTACTTATACAAAGCAAGTTTTAAAATAAAGGAAGAAACGGGTTGGGGGCTACTGTGCCTAGTTGGGTATTTTAGGGGCATGCAATTTATTGTAGGAAAGTGTGAAGATTAGTGAAGGAGAAGCCAAAATGCCAACCTAAAATGGACTGTTTGTGTTTGACAAGTCTACCCAGACCAGACTCTGTGTTCTTGATGTTCTTAATTACATAAACTCCGGCAGTATTTTATTTCATTACACTGAATGATGCTATTATTAATAATTCAATCACATTCTCTACCTTACCGTTCTTTAAATGTTGTTATGGTCAGCTAATGCTTTGATTATTTCGGATATTATAGCACCGCTTTGCCAGGTAGGTTTTGCTAAGTTTAGGAGATAGGAGTTGGATCTATTGTAATTTCATTTCTATAACATACAGTTTTCAAGGATAATTGTCAATAAAGTTGTTCGTTCGGTGCTAAAACAATCATGCTACCTGTATATCTTGTTTTACATTATTTTTCACATCGTGCTACGTGTCGAAACTTGATTTGGTAGTTTTATAAAAAAATCACACTTTCTCGTTCAACACTTTTTTGAATTTCCATGTAATGTCAAAAAAGATGTACACCATGAAATTTAAACTTAAGCATAATTCTAAAACAAAAGAAACCCCATATACAGCTTGCAATCCTGCCCTTTATGACATTTTCACCTGGGGTATTACTGTAGTCCTTAAAATCTGCCATCAAATTGATGTTAGGTACTGTGAGATATGTGGGGGTGTGGAGTATCAGCAATTAGTACTGGCAGTAGTAGTACATTGTCCTATGCAAAGATTGATACAATCTTCTTGGGCCATGAATCAATCCTGGCCCTTGATGAGGATATCTAATGCTAGTTTTATCAAGAGAATGTGACTTGACTTAATAACTAAAATGTACCAAAATGCAGTTTCCATAATAATATACTTGTTAACATCAAGAGTACATATAGTGATGTGATACAGATTGAAATTGGGTGGAATGGACTAGAAGTAGAAGAGGGTTAACATAATTGTAGTTCATCTAAATATGAAGATCATGGGATTTATTTCCTATGTTCTGATATGGTCTCTATCATAATCTTGATATGTTTAGATCTAGCTCTTAACCATTACTGTAAATGACCTAGTAATAAATCTAAGTTCTATTTTACACGATAGGACTTCTGCCTATTACCATTTAGACAATTTTCGATCTACGAATACGAATAGATAAAAGATTAAGACTGAAAAAGATCATGCTAACTCTCTCTCGCTGCTCTCCTTGCTTTCACTAACCGCCCTTAAGTATGACTCCAAGGTAGCTTTCTTCAGGATTTGGCCCAAACTGTTCGGCATATTCTCATGTGTTACGCACCTGTTCGCCACTTTGTTTGGGTAGGAATCGTTAAATAAATTTCGATTAAACTATTATTTTCTGGCGCTGACAAAATTCATTTGTCAATAGCCTTCAAATGTTTAATTGGCTGTCATAAGTTTATCTTTTTAATGTACTTATGAATCACAGGCAAATGGATCCAGTTTGGGTGGATTTGGGCCAAATGTCGACTCTGATTGTAGCCCCAGCAATGTAAAAATGCTCATCGCAATGGGCGATGAAATGCTGAAACAGAAAAATGTAGAATCTGTTTTGTTCAGTGGTAAAAGGATTGGAGAGCAAACCAATTTGCAGAAACTTGACTGGTTCGCTGAACAACTTGTGTTAGAGCATCAGAAGAGGAGCTTCCGAATAGCTCCTACTGTTGCATTCAAGCAAGCTACTCCAAAACCTTCTTAAATATCTCCTATTATAATCTTAAAATTCCCAAAAAAAGGTATGTTGTCTTCTTTGACTTACTTTTCTTTACGTTAAATTATTAATTAAGTTATCTTAGGTTGTCTGACTTAGCCTGCTGATATCGGCTAGGTCCCGTACATTATTCTCATTGTTGGTGCATAATTCATTCGCTATTATCTTATTAAAACATTCGCAGTTTACGAGATTCTAATTACAAGAAAATATTTGTATTGTCTGTTTTTTGGTACCTGTGGGCTGTGTTCTGTCATTTTCTACTGATTTAAGACATATGAGAGCTTATAACAACCACTGGTTGTTTGCAGTAGTTATGTTAATGAGTGTGAGCGATGGAATATTAGGTGATGTTGGGAAAGGAAATCTCCTATCTTGTCTGGCCCAGGATACTGATTCTTTAGGTAAGTTGGTTACGACTTGGAACCATGACTCTTGGACAAAATTGCATTCGTTTGTTAGTCTATAGATGTGTCGGTTGTCTCGTAGAGATTTTATTTTCCCAATCTTCGGACAATAGGGCCATGTTTGATCCTTAAAAATTGAGACTGGACAGTACCGTTTGATTAAAATGGATTTTCTCCTGACGAACTTCAGTAGAGAAGAGTAGTTTCAGAAGATAGTCGGGTCGAAAAGACTATAACCTCAAACTTCGAAAGAGTTTGTAATTTTATGGAAACAAGGTAATAAAAATAAGTGAAATTGAATTGAAATCTGAACTAATCAGTTTCAAGTAGTGGCATTGTTTTATCTGATTTCGCGCTCTTGTGGCCTTTCCTGTCATTTTAGAATTTGCTTTGACATAATTAAGTGTTACTTTTTCCCTTTAGGTTATAATTTGTGCATTTATAATATTTCTCGACTTTTAATGTATTTCTGCCCTTCAATATAGGTACGAATGTAAGAAATTCAAAAAGAGAAAAGAACTGGAAGAAGAAAAGCAAGATAGTAGCTTTTACTTTGGGAGAAAAACATCAGGTAGGAAGAAAATTGGTCAAGAACTTTAGTGAAAAGTACTATCAACTGTAAAAATTGTGGATTTTGGTTGGGGTCGCTGGAGATTTAGTCACTTACATTTCACCCGAGAGACGGGATGCCATAGAATTCGTCTAGAAATTGCAAAACTCATAAATCCTTCATTCTCTTGATCTCAAAAGAGTGCTACTGTTGGTGGGCTACCATCAAATTTTGTTTAATGTTAGTGGTGGAAAGAAGGTTGAGACTTGGGAGTGGGTCCTTTTTAATAGCAACCAAGGGAAATTTGAATCGACAGTTTATGATTTGTACTTAAATATAGACTTGGTTTCACGGGGTGCCTTTTTTCTTGACA
>CAIGRP010110296.1:0-14332 GCA_903798385.1 Fraxinus cuspidata
GATGGATGCCTTCCTCCATGGATGACGACGACAAAGGTCAAAGAATGAAAAAAAAATATTGGAGAAATAGAGACTCTGGAGACTTCAGATGAAAATGTCTTGAGCAATATTTACCGCCTTGCTATTTATGCGATTGCCACTCAGGCCTTAGTTATTATTTAAAGTTGCCCGTTAATTTGCTGACCTTTTTCACTTTTAAAAATACTTTTCATTATCCCCCAAACCTTTTCATCCCTCGCTCTCTCTCTCGGACCTAATCAAAATAATTGTGCTACATGTACATTTCAACTCGCATATTGGTTTACATACACATAATATAGTGAGAATAAGATTGAATCAAAATTTCATTTTTGTAAGCCTTTTATGTTTTGGCTTTTATTGTTCTGACATATCCTTAGACTTCATCAAAAAATGACATAAGCTCGCAAGCTCATTTTCTTATTTCAACAATGATACCAATGTCAAAGTTTGAGATGGATCTATGTGAGAGACTAGCACCAAGGTGGAACTGTTGTTGTGATCAAGAGACATCGAGGTGGTAGTGTAATGATCCGAGTCATATAGATATGTAGTTGTAGTTATCAAATCAGAAAGAAGATGGTCTCTGTTGTCAAGAATTGTGAAATAGCCAAGATGGTTATGTTGGTAATGTCAAGAACAAAGAAGATCAAAGTTCAAAGATGTCAAATCGTATAGTAACGTTCAATACATTTTGAACTCGGTTCATGTTTACGACTATTGATCAAGGAAAGGTAATACTTACCGGTAAAGAGGTGCGAAAATGTATGTCAAGGGTTGTCAGGATTTGGAGAATGTGAGTTACGGTGATAATTGTTAAGATTCACTCAAAATAGAAAAATTAAATTAAGAGATGAAGATGGTAATTTCTAGAAGAATTTTATTGGAGGAAATCTTATAATATCAAGTCACTTGGTCGTAAGAACAAAAAAAAATGTTTTATATTGTAATTAGGAAAAAGAATTAGAGTCCGCGACAAAAAAAGGAAACTTACCAAATATTAGAGGCTAATTTATAAATACAAGGCATTGCATTGAGCAATTCGGAACACGGACAGAGAAAAGATAGAGATGTTTCCACGTAATTATAGTGAAAAACTAGTTTTTTTTTTTTTTTCACGCTTTCGGGTTTGACCGAGTTGGTTGAACAGGTGAACGTGGAGATCGAAAGTCACGATTTCGAATCTCCTACCAACACTTCCTCGGTTGAGCCCATCGCTCCGGGCTTGCCTAGTGCGGTTGATCTCTCTTGTATGGTTTGCGAGCTACTGCAAATGGAGCGAAATTTACCCAATGCGCACTCACGAGTAGCGACTGCGGGAGAATGAAATTTTTTGTTTTATTTGGTTAAATAAATTCTAATCCAATCATATTTCACCATATCATGTGTATATGAATTAATCTGTAAGTAGTGATGTACATATACCATAACCAGTTTTTGTGATGAAGCGCGGCGGAAGCGATAAAAATAAATTTGAATGAACACGCTACCGAGATTTCGTTGATTCCAAACGAATATCAGAATACGATCAATTTCTTTCATTTGATTCTTAAGAAATCTTGAAATCTAGGCAGCAAAAAACTTTTTGATTTGCACACGAATACAGAGAATTTGGACTTGTTGATTTTTAATTATCAAATACGAGAATTCACAAAAATTGGAAAAAATCTCAACAATTAACTTTTTAATCCAAATGCCATTCAATTCACTGGCATAAGACTTACAATTCATATTTAAAATAGTAATTAAAATCTCAATAAAAACGAAACTCCTTTATAACAACTAACTCTTGATGATAATAAAATTAAAGTTAACAACTAGCTCTAATATAATTAAAATTATGAAAACTAAGAGTTATAATACTACTTTTTTCCATTGTGCATTTATTGGGATTTTCTTCTTCTTTTTTTCCCCAAATATATGATTTGTAAAAAAAAAAAATTTACATTTTTTATGACTCAGATGTCCAAGTTTCGCCCGATTAATTCTGAAGAGTGACAGTCTCCCCTCCCCTCCCTCTCCAGTTCACCGCCAGGATTAATCCTTATGCGATTACAACTTATACACACTTGGGTCGGACATTCGGTGGTTCACCTCCACAGGATATCAGCCTTTAAACATAGGTATTGGCTTCCAACATAAATGTTGCCTTTCAGCTGTCATGGAAATTCGAATAATCGATGCTCCGTAAAGAACCATCGTGCTTTACCACAACGACATGCTCGTGGAGGCAAACAAAAAGGTTGCATGAAAATGGAAATGGGACATAACACGACATGGGTTTTGGAATAGGTAGGACAAGAAATGCTATGGAAACGTCACAACAACTTGTTAATTAATTTACCATCATCAATCTAATATAATGAAAATTAATATATAATGACTGTCATTTTAAAATTCTAGTTGATTTTTAGTGAGGCCCGTAATTAAGGGTTTTTTATTTTAATAAAATTTCTGCATCTTTGTTATGCAAAGTTTCCGTATAGTGCCTGAATTTCAACAAAACATAGAAAACTATATATATATACATAATTTTTTTTTTCTTTTTTTTGGTGCATAGTGGAAGTTTCGTGCATCATAGACATAGCTCTGTAAGCCAACGGCATTAACAAAATTGGAAAGTGGTCCACAACAGCTCCAATTTTCTTTGATCAGTCATTCCTGATGTCTCACTATTTTTAATTTGGGCTATAGAAAATAAAAACAACAATAAACAACTGATTGCATGTCATGGATAGTCATCATAAATAAGTTTTACAGATATATGAAGTGTCGAAGAGAGTGAAGAAATTTATTTTTTTATGTAATCATGATGCAAAGAGAGATTGATATAATTCTTGACATAATATGACATGATATTCCATCATCGGACTTTTATAACACACTCAACTTTTCTATCCAATCACATCTTGTCAACACCCATTATGTCAAGGCAATTGTCAACATTTTTGCAAAGTAGCATTATTCTTTTTTATTAGGTTCAAAGAATTGGCATAATCATATATCATCATATCATATATATGTAAACCAATTTGTAAGTAATGGTGTACATATATCACAACTGTAACAATTAAGCCCATGTTTGTTAAAGAGATTATAATTGAAGTCAAAATCAATAATTAATTTTAATCATATATTTCATGAATTCACTAATTTTAGTCTTAATCAAACATGAGCTAAATATTATTTATAAGATTAGTTGGTGACACATGTATTTTTTATTCGGTAATATTCTCTCCTACATCCACTTGTCGTCTATATAGTTTATTAAAATTGAAAATTATAATGAATAATTTAATTTCTTCTCTTATCACAATTATAGCTATTGTGGAAGTAATGCGGTCAATTTTGACAAAAAAATCAAATGTCTGTCAGTTTTTAATTTGCTTTTTACAGGAACGATAAGATGAGAATAAATGAGGATGACAAGAAAGGAAGTTCCATCAACCAAGAAAGGAATAAGGGATTTTCCTTGCTCCAACCCAGGGCAAGAATATTTCCTGCGTGATGGTAGGCGTTACCGGCGGTAGCTAGTACCTTGCTCCAAGCCACAAGTTAGTGTATTGCTCGACCCCAATATTTTTGAATCTCTTTTTGCCTAAAAAATAAGGGTGTGTTTGAGTCACTTTATTTTGGAAGAATGTATTTTGGAATATTAGATTGATAGAGAATATGTGGTTGAAAACAGAGGCGGATTTAGGGGGGCTGGACGGGCTGCCCATTTCATTTTTATAGTAGAAAAAAAAATTTATGTAAAAGATCCATCCCTGGTTGAAAAGAAAAAAAAGTTATTTATGTGATGGAAAATATTATTTTATTGAATAATGTAAGGTTGAAAATGAGTAAAAAAATTAGAATGAAAAAAATAATATAGCTCAAACAGCGACTAAGTGTTGTAATAGTAAATTTTTCACGAGTGTATGATTAAAAAGTAAAGAAAAGTTTGGATTCACGTGTAAATTATTTTAAGAATTAGGGGCTGTTCTTTATGTGTTTCAATTTTATGTTTTGAGTTTTGAATTCATTTTATGTTTTGTGTTTTAAGTGTCCATTTTGAGATTGTTGAAAATGTGTTCTTTTTGACATTTTGAAAAAAATTGTTTTGAAAACACCAAAAACGCGTTTTGAAAATTTTGACTTGATTATAACTGAAAACACCAAAAACGACAAATTTGTCATTTTGAGTTTTCTTTATAAATTTTTAACTTATTTTTAATAACGTGTTTTCGAAAATGGGAAAGAGAACGCGTTTTTGCTGTTTTGAAAAATCGAAAACAGAAAACGATGTCCATTTTGAGATTGTTGAAAACGTGTTCTTTTTGACATTTTGAAAAATTGTTTTGAAAACACCAAAAACGCGTTTTGAAAATTTTGACTTGATTATAACTGAAAACACTCAAAACGACAAATTTGTCATTTTGTGTTTTCTTTGTAAAATTTTAACTTGTTTTCAAAAATGCGTTTTCGAAAATAGGAAAGAGAACGCGTTTTCACTGTTTTGAAAATTCGAAAACAGAAAACGACATGAAAATAGTAAAGAGAACAGACCCTTAGCTTTTGCTAAATGGAATCAAAATACGCATAATAAAGGTATGTTGGAGGCTGCTTATTGGTTCTTGCACTTGGAAACAATACAATTGTAAACCCTCTGTCAGATCATCTTGCTGCTCTCTCTCTATAAGATTCTCCAGCCAGGTTAGTAGCGTGATTTATTATTGACTATGTAGCTTTATTTAAATATTGGCTGTTAGACTATATTATTTAATAGGAACTTATAGATTTTTCTACTTTGGTTAAATTTCTCCTCTACGATATCATTGCATAATGTTAATAAAATGAAACACAAGAGTCCATGTTTAAAGCAAGTTACTTCATTTCGAGACTATCTCCCGAGTTTTATGACAATATCAAGCACGTCTCCTCATGTTTAAAAAATAATACTAAATTTCAATATTTTTATTTTTTAGTATAATATTTTTATTCATCTAATCTAAATGAGGTTGATATACCTAAAATACTCTTGTGAAGTCTTAATTTCGATTTTATTTGTTCACTTTAATAACAAGTTAATACCATACACAATTCTTTGAATAATCTACTAGTGGAAAAAGATTTATCGATGTTTTGTGTTAGGCATTAACAAATTGTAAGATAATAATTTTAAATACTAGGTATTTGTTATCTGTTGAAGTACATGAAAGCCTTTGACATCATGATGTCTATCAAGATTCAAGAACAAAATTAAATGTAGGAGAATGTTACTTGAATAAAAAATATATAAGATTATTGTAGCTTACAAGTTTGATTGATATAGATACACATAATTCATACAAGTTAGAAGTGTGAAACCTTACGACTGGATGTCAGTCTTGAAGGAGGCACTACCAGATTCACCAGAGTTTATATGTTTCCATCTCCAAGTTTATTGGTAAAAATCGAGCAAAATTAAATTATAAACACAGAAAGTTGAGGTGATTTAAATAAATTTTAAATATTATATTGGCAAGAGTTTTGTGGTTTTATGAGTTGTTTGTTGAATAAATTGGTATATAATTACCAATATTTTAAAACGTAAAATGTTGTTAGGTGTGGAAGTTAAACTTCAAGTTTTACGAACTGGACGAGCCTAGGCATAGAAAAAGTTTCCTTATTTTCTATATTATTTTAGATTTTTAATCGTTCTAAAACATTAATAATTAAAATGACACAAACCGAACATCTAAACTTATAAAATATTATATTTACTTAATAATTCTTACAATTAGTCAATTATACAATTTTCAAGTTTTCAAAATACAAAAGTTAGAGTATTTTTCATAGTTTCAAATCTCAACTATACAAATCTTATTTAATAGATTTATTGGATACTTCATATGCACTTTCAATGATTCCAACAAAAGGATTAGTCTGAAAATCATAACCATAACTTAAATCATTTCTAACTTTTTTATTGGATAAAGCCATTTTGTACTTTTGTATAGATAAAGTCATATAAGAATTTGAAACTAAAGTCAAATAAATGCTTATTTAAAACAGGAAATTTTTTTTTTAAAAATAATAAGGCATGCCTAGTTGCGCATTAACGATCAACTTGAGAGTTGACCACTTAATTTCGCGCTTACTATCAAGGTATGACGTTTCATTCGCGCCTCTAGATGGTGCCTTTTTTAGAACATTGATGATTATTCCTTTTAATAAACAAATATGTGCATGCAAATATGATAAAAATCATGACTTATTAATGTAAAATAGTAAATAGAGTTTAGACTTACTAAAATCAAGGTATACACATAAAAAATATGTACAAATTGCAACTTATTAAAACGTAGAAATTAGAAATAAAATGAAGTGACGCGTGAGAATGTAAATCTCCTTAAAACAGATTTCATTCCCTGCTTTGGTGCTAACATGATTGTTGATAATAGAAATCGTATCAACAAATCTTATCACCTAACTATAATTTTCACATACTAAACTCACCAGTTCTAATGCTCAAACAAGAGCAAAAAGGGGAAATAATTATTTAAGAGAGAGATATTTGAATTATATGTTAATCTCTTCAAATGTGGGAATATTTATAGATTTATCTCTGAACATTGAGACAGTTTAGTCTTTTTAGAAGAATGGCTGATGGCGATTTCTTGTTAGCTTATTAATAACTAATTCCATTACAAGTGCCATGCTTTACGTGCATTTTGACAACCTATGGCTAACCCAGACGAAGGAGTTGTCTGTATTTTATTTTAATGGAAACCTTAATGCCTTATTTACCTTTGTATATTACTATATGCTTCGTTGTGATTGCAAAAGGGCTCATAAAGCTCATTTTTTGGATTTAACAAATAATCCCCGAAGTTCGATTTTAATACTAATATTAATTTTAGGACTTGTAAGTTCTTTTGATGCATTTGCAAACCTTTTGTTGTTTACATGTACTTTTCGTTAGTAGTAGATGATGTGGGTCATTTTGAGAGGACGTACTATGATTACGACTATTATTTGCGTGTTCTGCATTACCTTTTCTTGTATTTCTATGCTACTGGCATGTACGTATTTAATGTGTGTGTCAAATATGTTTAATCGAGTTCGTTCATTTTGAATTCTTAATTAGGTGCTTCATAATATTAAATGGCTTCGATTGTCTATGTTATATGGTCGGCTGTTGTTTAACTAAACAAACAATATAACAATTCACATTTCTTTTTGGAACCTATAAATATGTTATTTCTCTTTGTATTTTTTTTTTACTTTTTTTGCCAGTCATCCCTCTTAGCAACTTCATATCCTTTCTTTTTCATCATGTCGTCCCAGAGTGATTCATAAAATATTTCTCAAGGCTCTGAGATTGAAGTTCCAGACTCAGGGATTCGTCCCCCAGTGCACTCCTCTTCTGACGAATTTAGCGGCTTGTAGCCCAGTCGCGCCTTTTAGCGAATCCTTCATCATCTGGGCTATCTCAGCACTTCTTAACCAAGGTAGCAGTTCCCAACCTAGGGTTAATGAGGCTTCCATGACTTTGACTACCAGTGTTTGAGAGAATTTTGAAGCTTGAAAAATATTTTCAAATATTACTGAGTGAAGATTTGGGTACAATTCGAGATCGCTTTAGTGCCCCTGATACTGTGGAATTGATTTGTCCTGGGCAGTTCCAAACTGCAGATTTTCCTTCCCATGATTGTATAGCCATTCATAAGCATTCGATGGACATGGGGCTCAAGCTGCATTTTCAGCCTTTATGTTTATCATCAGATAAAAATGGGGAATACAACACGCCACAAAAGGGCTATTACTATTTAACACCCCACTCTCCTAAAACATGCCTGAAACTCATCACCACACCCAATAAAATAATAACTGGAAGGAAAGCTTTTTCTTTTCTCTTAGTCACAGGGAGCATCATCCCAATAACCTTTACCCTACGGTAGTTATGCTCCATCTTTATGATGAAACCAGTGAGTGTTTTGCCTTTACTCATCCTTTTTTAAGGTCTTATTTGATTATGTTCTCTTAGATAAATTGCCAACTCTCCTTCGAGGTCAACCCTTAAAAAACTTTGCACTTTGGTAGCGCATATTCTTAAGTTGAATTCTAAGGGCCGTGAAGTTAAGGGGCTACTAATCTCCTCCAATACCAGCTCTCAATTGAAATCTAAGCTCTCTAACTCCCAATATGTTATTGAATCTCTATATGCGACGATACAATGTGAAATATATATAAATATCTTTTTAGAGTTCTAGATGAAGAAGAAATAAAATTCGGAAAGAACTGAATAAAAAACATCCACTTTTTGGGTGTCCCTGGACCTAGGGAAAAAAATAGGAAGCGGCGCTGGCGCTACGGCACTCAATGCCCATCGTTGCAGCACTGTGCATTCTGCCCCATCCCCCTTCCTGTTTTTCTTTTTCTCTCCAAGTTGTTTTTTTCATCTCGAAGTCCTTTTCAAAGCTAAACTCTAAACCCTCGATGAAATTTGATCTTCATTAATTAAGACTATTAAAACCCAAGCTCTTTGACTTCTTTTATTCAACCAAACACCAAATTATATGAAATTTGGATCACACCACAATAAATCTCAACATTGAAATAAATTCCATTACAAGGAATTCAAGACACATCTCCAAGTAAACACCATTCTCCCTCTTCCAAACAAGTCCGAATGGGCAAAATCAATGACAAATTCTAACTAAATTCAAGTAATGCTCAAACTTAGCAATGGAAAGTGGTTTTGTCATCATATCACCAAGATTATCCTTGGTATCAACCTTGCTCACTACAATATCACCACGAGCAATCACATCACACACAAAATTATACCTCACATCAATTGGAAATTTTCGATCCAATTTTTCTTTTTCTCTCCAAGTTGTTTTCTTTATCTCAAATTCCTTTTTAAAACCAAACTTCCAATCTTTGATGAAATTTGATCTTCATTGATTTGGATTCTAAAAACCAAATCTTCTTAGACTTCTTCTATTCAACCAAACACCAATTTACATGGAATTTGGATCACACTACAACATATATATATACATATATATATATATATACACACACACACACACATATATATATATATATAGGTGTTAGGTGTGTGTCCTTTATGTTTGGACAATAACACATGGCTTCCTTCTTGTCATTATTCTTGATACTTGGCTGTGCCTTTTTCTTCCTTGGCTTTTTGCTTCGTGGTTGCCTATGTCTTCTGCCTCTTTGTGATCACCTCCTCTGTCCATGCACTTTTTACGCCCTGTTGTTGTCCGAGTTTCATCCCTGTTCAACAGCCTCTTTGTGTAGTCTTTGAGGCCGGGTTTTGGATATTCCTTTCTGGTCCATTTGAGTGGGAAACTTGGTTCAATTTGTGTGGTGTTGCTGTGTGATTTTTGGCTCTTGATGTGAGCCTCGATCCATCCACTTTTGGTGCCAATCCATTGGACCTTGATAGGGAAGCTTCACTCTTGATTTACTCTGATTATTTTATATTATCTATTGAATAGTTAACTAACTTCGTGTGGTTAATTGATTGATATGTGCTTTTATCACTACAAATACAATATTAATTATGCATTTCTACAAAACAGGGTCCAAAATGAACCAGTTAATAGATTTATCAAAAAATTTCTTGATCCCAAATAAATATGATAACCATAAATGAAACAGAATAAAAAGGCTATACCTTGAAAGAATTGTCAAGGAAAGAACATTACAATTTGTGTTCAAAATGTATACAAATAAAAAGTAGAAGAAATTATGGTATTGCAACACTACTTTGTGATGTTAATTTCGGTCTTGTTGCTTTATTCCAACGGGAGGAATAAAGTAGCCCACACTGTAGCATCCTTCGTTTCTCCAATTTTTTATAGACTAGTTGGGTTTATTTGTATTCCATTATATTTGTCAGCCACAATTCGTGGTGACATGGACTAATGAAGTTATAGATTTCGTCAAAAAAGAAGTGAATGCAATTCGTTTGGAACTACTTATTGACCAGATTGGTTAACTGGATAAACATTTGTTAGAAGTGGAAATTTAATAATCACAATAGGAAATTAATTTTCCTTTGAAGATTAAGCCCAAATGCATGGTGGATATTATATCACCTTAAGATCATACGACGTTTTTGTTTAAATCCCCACACATAAAGGTGAGACGGTAAACTTGAAGGAGCTTTTAATGGCCTAACCAAATGCTTCCTCCTTAGATAATCTCCCTTGTGCTCCTTAGGTGCCCCTCCCTTTCTTTGGAAAAATGAAAAATGGCTAAAACCTAATCAATGTCACATGTGCCTTTAAAGGGCATATTTATAACACGCAATTAGAATTTCATATTTGCATAAATTTCCTTGGACTTAATTGCAGTAGACCAATTAAGTCACACACCTTTATTGGACCTATTTGGTACCTCAAAGAACTTGAACTAACAATTAAAGGTACATTACTTGCTCAAGATTTAGGTGACTTGTTCGATAATCGAGTGGTGTCTCATTTCGAGCGGACACAAATGAGTCATCCACACGGTCCCATTCAATGTGCTTCAAATCACGTTATTGAGCTTATACCCAGATCTAAACAAATCTTAATAAGAACAATTCAACTTTATCAACATAAAGCGTCCAACTTCATGTACCGATTGTAAACGACATATTTTGATCATATAACTAAGGGTGTCTCACTATACCGAATCTGTCGAGTATACAATTTGTTATAATTCATTTGATCATGAAACCTTAAATTATTGTTGCAAATTCTAACCCGCGAATAATAGAACGTTAATTCATAATGTCGTTACAATATACTTACTACATAAAAGGGCATCAAACTAACAACATTTTCTTTCTTGTGATAGGTGCACATTGTTTTGTTTCAGTTTCTCTGAGTTGGGATGCATGCGAGTGCGATGCAATGATGAGGAATGTAACTTGACACTATCGAGAAATATCTGACCAAAATTTCAGAATCTTTCGCTGGTCCTTGCTGTGAGAAAGAAAATGGCTGAAACATTGATCAATGTGTATAAACAGAACATAACCGCGGTTTTGTTACGAGAATTTCGAACAAATTTAGGTCCTGATATAGAGAGTAGAATTCAGGATGTACAAGCGAAGTTAAATCTTTGGCTCCCTGTATTAAAAGATCTAGATACGAGAAAAAGTAAGGCGTCAAGTGTACATTACCTGGAAAGAGAGATCAGAGACCTTGTTTCTAGACTTCAGAATGTCCTTGAAACTTATTTCAACGAGGTCCAACCCAGAAGTGGCAGAAGCATAATTAGAAAATTCATTGATGATTTCAAATCCTTCCGGATGGTTGATTTAGAGATTAAAGAAATTAATATGCAGATAATGATAACAATTACGCATTTATCTATATTAGAACTAACTAATACTACAGATGAAATATTTCACTCAGCAAATGAGAATCCAGAAACTGAGTCCCGACAAAAGTTGAGGAAAAGCATCTCTGGCCCTCGAGAAAACCATATTGTTGGGATGGATCACAAAATTGAAGATCTAAAATCTGTTCTGCTTGATGGCAAAGATGGAGTTATTTGCATATATGGCAGCGGTGGCATAGGTAAGACCACACTTGCCCATAAGTTATATACAAATCAGTATGTTGAGAACTACTTTTACATTTGTTCTGCGGTAGAAATTGGCCAGAACTTTACAGTAAGGGATGTTCTTGGAAATATCTTAAAACAACTTCCAGAAGGGCAAGGTACTATAGAGCACTCAGACCTAACACGTGAAACACTTGCAGAACATTTTAAAGAATGTGTGAATGATAAGGGATACAGATACTTGTTTGTTTTGGATGACATACGGTCACTGGACGATTGGAATTTCTTGCAAGACATTTTTCCAAATGTTCAAAACGGTAGCAAACTAATGTTGACAACTCGGTTAATAGATGTAGCTTTACATGTGGCTGTAGTAGGTGATGGACGTGTTCATTGGATGAGGCCTTTAAGCAAATCCGACTCTTTGGAGTTATTTCAGCAGACAGAATTGTTGGGGGACACTGACGGTAAGTTTCTCTTCCACAATATTCATCCAAATCTGAGTTCCGTTATGTTCACCATCTTCCGCGACTACTTTGTCCCATTTTTATTTTTTGTTTTGACAGGATTATCTTCCTTATCCTCTATTCTAGGCTTTTCTTGATAAATTTGTTATCTTAAGTGGTGTGAAACCTTCACATCTAGAATAGAGTTAATGTTAGTCGACTCCAATCCGAAACTGAAACCAAAACCAAATTAGTCGGTTTGGGTGAATTTCAACCAAAGTCAACCCACTATAGCTCTTAATCCGAACCGACCCAAACTAAGTCGGTTCGGTTTGGATTGTTTTGTAGTTTTTTTGCTTGGGCCTAATGGTAACTACCATTTACTGTTCAAACTATTTATATGTAAAAAGTAGAAAAAATTCAAAATTAGCAATCAAATCTGAATAATAAAAATTCACCCTGAATAATTTACCAACAAAAAAAAAAAAAAAGTCATTATTGAATAGAGGATAGCCTTATGCTTTACTTCCACTACTGCATCTTTAAAACAATATTTAATCCAAGAAAATTTCACAAATTTAGTGTTCTATCTTTCCCAATTTTTTTTATTTTTTTAAATGTCATTACTGGGTTTTTAAATTTTCTGAGGCCCCACACACCTTGAGGCCCAAGGTCACTACTTAGGTACCCTTGGGCTAGGACAGTGTCTCGAAATATGAGAACACAATTGCTTTAATGAGGTGCAGCAAAGTGTTCTTTGCCGAGATATTAATTAAGAAGTGTCATTTTACATATTTAATAAGAATAAATTGTAGTCACTCCGTTCTATTTGTATAGGTTGATTTTGTTTTTCACACAGATTAATAAATTTTATTTAGCTCTTGTTTGGTCCACCATCATTTATAAAATACATTTTTTTTCTCTCTTATTTTTTACCATACATTTTTAAATAACATAATATTACACTTAAATTTAAAATATTTTCTTATTTTTAACAACCATTTTTCATCAAATCACTATTCCAAAATTCATTTTTGACAAGAAAATAGGGCTTAAACAGGCTTTTAATATTATTAAAAAATAATTTTTGCCAAAAAAATTTCTATTCTACCTTTATATTATTATAAACAACTAGTAGTAAATTGAGAAAAAATAATTATAATTAGGAAATAATGAGCTTGTGAAAGGAAATTTTCAATGTTATTATTTACTGGCAACATTATAGATTGGAGGAAATTGAGATATAGTTCTGAAATTATGGCTTATCTTTTTATTAATTTTTTTTTTTTTTAAAAAAAGACAAACATTTAAGTTGGGTGGATTGGTTCGGTTAACCAGCGGTTTGAGACTTCAAACCATGACTGAACCGATCCACCATGATTTTGTTTAAAAAATAATAATAATAACCCAACCAATTACCTTTGTCAAGCTGACCCAAATCGACCTGTTTGGTTGGTTTTGCAGTTTTTTTTTGCTCAGGCATAATGGTAACTACCATTTACTATTCAAAATATTTAATTTGTAAAAAGCAGAAAAAAAATTCAAAATTAGAAATCAAATCTGAATAATAAAAATTCACCAATCAAATATGAATAATAAAAATTCATCCTGAATAATTTACCAAAAAAAGAAATCATTATTGAGTAGAGGATATCCTTATGCTATATTTGCACTATTAAGCAGCCTTGAGCCAGGCTCTTGATATGAGCGCTCAGTTGCTTTAATAAGGTGCATCAGAGTGTTTTTTGTTGAGAGATTAATTAAGAAGTGTCATTGTACATATCTAATAAGAATAAATTGTATTCCCTCCGTCCTATTTGTATAGGTTGATTTTGTTTTTCACACTGATTAAGAAATTTTATTTAGCTCTTGTTTGGTCCCCATCATTTTTAAAATATATTTTTCTCCCTTTTATTTTTAACTACACATTTTTAATAAAATAATATTATACACAAATTCAAAATATTTTTCTATTTTTTAAACTACACATTCTTCATCAAATCACTATTTCAAAATGTATTTTTGGCTAGAAAATAAGGCTCAAACGGGTTCTTAATATTATATAAAAAATTGGCAAAAATATTCCTAATTTACCCTTATTTAATTATAAACAACTAGTAGTAAATCGAGAAAAATATAATTATAATTAGGCAAATTAAACAAATGTATATTAGTAAATGAACAAAGAAAATAATTTCAATAAAAAAGCAATACTATAAAATTGAGACAAGAAAATAAGGAAAGTCAACCTATATAAATTGAACGGATGGAATACAATTTTTTTAATAATGAAATGCATTTTACTCTCCCTC
>CAIGRP010110296.1:14653-49009 GCA_903798385.1 Fraxinus cuspidata
AAAAAAAAAAAAAAAACTACACATTTGGATGCACGTCTCAAATTCTAACCTTCTTTTTTAGTCAAAAGAAGGTTTATGAACTAATAAGCTTTTGTTACTTTTCACTTCTAGTCGATGGAAAAAACAGCCATTGTACAAAGATCAGATTCTAAAGTTGAGGATCGTTATTAACTAATTTTGGAAAGCAATAACTACCTAGATACAAACTAATAATTCTGTACAGCTAATAAAATGAGACAATGGTGGAGTTTGGACAGAGAAGCTCCAGCTTGAAAATAATCACGCTAATCGTCAACACTTTCCTTCAAGTTGATGCATAGATATCACTAATGCCCAATTTGTTGAGGGAGCTGTTAAATGCTTGGTTAGCGCATCAGCAAGCTGTTCTTGAGATTGAAATATGAGGCACTTCAATAAACTTTGCTTTGAGTTTCTCGTTGATAAAGTGTATCAACCTCAACATGTTTAGTTCTATTATGTTGATCCAGGTTATGGGCAATATCGCTCATTGTTTTGTTATCGCAATATAGTTTCATAGGATTGATCGGCTTAAGATGTAAATCTTGCATCAAATTCTTGATCCACAATAATTTACATACTGCTTTAGCCTTTTCCCTATATTCTGCTTCAGCCCTGAGTTTAGCTATTACCTCTTGTTTTTTACTTTTCCAAGTAACCAAAGTTTCAACTACAAATGTGAAATACCAGAATGTAGATCATGAATCCTCGATTGATCTATAGCCCACTTAGCATCAATAAGCTAAATCAGGCTTGATATGTGCAAGGTACAATAACTTTCCAACTAGCCTCTGATAGTGTTCCTCATTAGTAGGAACTTGATTTTGATGTATATTTAGTTTTAGATTTTCTTACATAGGGTTGCTAGCTAGGCTATATGCTATCATACGAATTTCATTCAACGGATCTAATCATATTTTCATTGAGACAGAAAATTTCCTTTCTTTGATCTTGAAAATTCAATTCCAAGGAATACTTCAATTGGCCAAGATCTTTCATTTCAAACTCTCGAGCAAGATGATTCTGCAATGCCGCCCTTTCTTCATGATTATTTCCAGTCACTATCATGTCATCAACATACACAATATGAGCTGTGATATGTTCTTTATCATTTTCAAGAATAGAGTATGATCCGAGTTACTTCGCATGTATCCAGTAAACTTCATAAAGTACGTAAACCTTCCAAACCACACCCTATGTGACTGCTTCTAATCATATATGTACTTTTTCAATTTACAGACCTGTCTACTTCTTTTCGTTTGCATAATACATCCATGAGGCAACTCCATTATAGTTCTTCTTGAAGATCTCCGTCCAGAAATGCATTCTTTACATATAACTGGTGTAAAGCCAATCAATATTTATCACCAAAGATAGTAGAATACGTACAATATTAATTTTGGCCATGGGTGCAATTGTCTCCATGTATTCAATCCCGTAGGTTTGAGTATATCCCTTGACGACAAGCCTTGCTTTAAATTGCTCGATGGTTCCACCAAACTTGTATTTAATAGTGAAAACCAACTTACATCCGAATGGTGTCTTCCTTTCAAATAAACAACTTTCCATGTTGAATTCTTTTTGAGAGACCTCATCTCTTCATTCATCACTTCATTCCATCTAGGATCTTGAGCACTCATAATTTTTTTTGCTCTAGCACTGAATACTAGCTTCCAATTGATATTCCATTGCAAAATTCGATTGTCTAACATTAAATAATCCTAAATTTCCTTAGTTGCTTCATATTTTTCCAATTGTACACAAATATAGTGTTCAACGGAATTGAGGGTGCTTTTGACCCACATTATTTTGGAAGAATGCATTCTGAAGTAGTAGATTGATGGAGAATGTGTGGTTGAAAAATAAGGAAAAGTTATTGATGTGATGAAAAATATTATTTTATTGAAGAATGTATGATTGAAAATAAGTAGAAGAATGAAAATGAAAATTTTAATATTTACCAAACAGGGGCTTAATTAGATAGAGTAAGTTNAAAAAGAAAGAAAAGATATTGATTAGATGAAAAATATTATTTTATTGAAGAATGTGTGGTTGAAAATGAATAGAAAAATGAGAATGAAAAAAATAATGTGTACCAAACAGGGGCTGAGTATCCAATTTATAGACTTTTGCTAGGTTTTGTGACAAAAATTCTATGTGATTTAGAAGTTTGTTGCATGAAGAAAACTTGTTTAATCTTGATTTAGAAGTCTTGGTTGATTGGATTCCATGTGATTTGGGATTTGGTGGATTGGAGGAAGTCTAAGATACTTGGGTTTGTAGAGTTTTAAGTTGTGAAGATCAAATTTCAATGATAGTTAGGCGTTTGACTTGAAAAATGACTCGTGAATGGCAAAAAAGTATGTTTTGGAATGTTAACCTGCGACCTAGTGCCTAGGCGCCACCATTGCGGTGCCTAGGCGCTAGGAACTAAAGAAAAATAAAAAAGGCAGGGACCGGGCACCCAAATGCCAGGCACATAGCGCCTAGGCATAGCGACATGGCGCCTAGGCACCATAGGCGCTACTGGTAACTGTTGTTCGCAATTTTTTTCCATTTTTGGGATTTTTTCTTCATCTTGGACTCTACCTTATCCACAATTTCGAGATTTGGTTTCATAAATACTCCACAAGGTATATGTACTTTAAAAAAGTGAAAAGGAAAGACTCAAAAGAGATTATAACAATTAGATTATTGTTGTATATATTAGAAATAAGAGAAAATTGTTTAGATTAGTTTGAGATGATCAAATATTGTAAGAATTAAATTCTCAACTTCCGCAATTTTCTTGATTGTTGTGTGATCCATTAAATTTCATATTGTTCATATTTTTTGTCTTTATTTATTTGGCTAGTTTCTCAACAAGTGATATCAAAACGTTTTTTATATCGAGTTGGTTCATAATAAGTGGTATCAGAGTTATTGGTTTCTTGGCGGTTTCTTAGGACGTCCAAATTAATTATTAAAGTGAGGTTGGAATAAGGTCAATTGTTCAGGATGACAACTTGGAAATTTGAAATTCCACTTTTGGATCGTAACAGTTGATTTTCATTGTGACGAATAAAAATGCAAGCAATTCTTGCACAATCGGATCTTAATGATGCTTTGTTAGTGATTGATAGAATTCTTGCAACAATGATCGTAGAGGAAAAACAACGGAAGGATTGGAAAGCCCTATCTCATATACGTCTTCATCTTTCTAATAAAAATTTTCAGAACGTGGTAAAGGTGAAAAGTGTCGTCGTATTGTGGTTGAAGTTGGAGTAGCTTTGTATGACAAAGAGCTTGAAAATTAAGATACACTTGAAGCAGCGCTTGTATTCTCAAACCTTGACAGAAGATGGATCTTTAGAAGGTCACCTATCGGTGTTCAAGGAAATCGTCGCTGGTTTGGAAACGATGGAGGTTAAGTATGATGAAGAGGATTTCGGGTTGATATTGTTATGTTCGCTGCCACCTTCATCTATGATTTTTAGAGATACCATTCTCTATAGTCGGAATAATTTTACAATTGACGAGGTATATGATGCGCTTTATTCTAAGGAGAAGATGAAGAATCTGGCCTTCGGTTCTAAAGCTTATAGAGAGGGTCTTGTTGTTTATGTGAAGTAGACAGGTAGTGTCAAGGATAGCAACAACAATATAGTTTGTTGGTATTGCAACAATAAGAGGAAGATGAAGAGGGATTGCTATGAGTGACGGAAGAGGTTTGCTACTACAGATCAAGATGAACAATCAGAAAATTTCGGTAATGTTAATCTTGCAGAAGAGAATGGTGATAGAGAATTGTTGGCGATTACTGAAGGTGACTCCAAACCTGACGAGGATTGGATTCTTGATTCAGCTTATTACAAAGGGTTCCGTGATGACGAGAAGCAATGACCCTTGTGGAATATGTAGGATTGGTAACGTTAAAATCAAGATGCTGAATGGGACGGCTATAACACTTGGCCACGTTCGACATGTTCTAGGTATAAACAGAAATCTAATCTCTTTGAGTACTCTTGATTTAAAAGGTTATAGGTATACCGGTGGAGGTGAATTTTGAAAGTTAGCAAGGGTGCTCGAGTTATATTAAGGGACGGAGAAAGTCCCGATTATATATGTTGGAAGGTTCAGCGATCACGGATGAAGCAGCTGCAGTTTATGGTTTAGTAAGCTGTAATTCGAGTAGAGCTGATTGTGATCGGATTGTTTGCGGTGATTTGGACAATAACATTGGGAAACCTTCTAGTAGCTCAAGTGGAGCTGGTTGTGATCTTGTTGATCTGTTGTTCATGGTGATTTGAGAAGGTTTGACAACTTAGATAGAGTTGGGTTGCTTGTAGTGGTTCAAGCAAGTTTATTGACTCGGCTGGAATTGGAAGTGAACGGGATGATTCAAGCAAGGATGGCGCGCAATGTAGTTCTACCGGTATTCAGGGGTTGAATGTAGTTCACAGTTGCTGAGTATGCCCGAAGGGGCATGGCATGCTCGGCGGGGACATGAGGTGTCCGATTGGAACACGGTGGAAGAGTTGAAGAATGACTTGAAGAATGGAGATTTAATTCCTTGTTATGGAATTTCTGTCAAGGTGGAATGTTTTAGGTTTGTGACAAAAATTATTTGTGATTTAAAAGTTTGTTGTATGAAGAAAGTTTGTTTAATCTTAGTTTAGAAGTCTTGGTTGATTGGATTCCATATGATTTGGAATTTGGTTGATTGGAGGAAGTATAAAGTACTTAGGTATGTAGAGTCTTAAGTTATAGAGATCAAATTTCAATGATAATTAGAAATTTGGCTTGTAAAAGGACTCTTGGATGACAAAAAAAAAAAAAATGTTTTGGAATGTTAACCTGAGACCTAGAGTCTAGGCACCAGGAACTAAAGAAAAAAAAAAAGGAGGCAAGGACCTACCGCCCAAGCGCCAGACACTGTGCCTGGCGCCTAGGTGCTACGCCCAGACGCTATCGGTAACTGATGTTCACGAATTTTTCCTCTTTTGGGACTTCTTCTCCATCTTTGACTCTACTTCATCCACAATTTCGAGATTTGACTTCTATAAATACTCCACAAGGTATATGCACTTCAAAAATGTGAAAAGGAAGTGAGATTATAACATTTAGATCATTGTTGTATACATTAGAAACAATAGAGAATTGTTTAAATTAAATTGAGAGGATCAAATCTTGTAAGACAATTATTTGTTTCTTGGTATAATAAATTCTCATCTTCCACAATTTCTCGATTGTTGTATGATCCATTAAATTTCATATTATTCATATTTTTCGTCTTTAATTAATTGACTGGTTTCTCAACAAGTGATGTCAAAACGTTTTTGATATCGGGTTGGTTCATAACACTTTGGCATGTCTGTTCATGTCCCAAGTACGAAGCATTTCTACAAACTTATCATCGTCAACTTTATCGAGCTCAAGTTTGGTCTAAATACCAATTACATAATCCCAAATTAATTTACCCTTCAAAATGTTCTTCATAACAACACTCCAATATGAATAATTTTTCTCATCTAATCTCACATTAATGGAGTCAAGTGAATTATGATTTGCACCCGCCATTATAAAAATTCAATCAACAACCAACACAATAATATCTCAAGCAAATGGTTAAAGCCCAAAAAAATATCAAATAAGCAAATTGTACAAAAGTAAGTACACTAGAGGTTTACAAAGTCTAACAAGCAAAATGACTAAACTCTCTTAACCAAACAAGTAAATCTACAATTATACGTTTAGCAATATAAAATACCATAAGTGCAAATAATATAACTAATTATGCTAACAATCAACACAAATACTATAGATTGAAGATTTGTTTTCCAGCTTACAAAGTTCCCATGATTTGAATATTTCATGTCAATGATCATCTTTTGTCTAGATGCCGTGCAAATTTTGAATATACGAAGTTTGCTGTCCTAATCGTTGCCCTGTACACTATACCAACTTTATGTGTATCCTTCAGGTAACGAAAGAATTGTTTAAGTGCCGTCCAATGGCTTTTTCCACGATTAGCCATAAACTAAACTTTTTGAATTTGTTTTCTGGCATTGAGAAAACGATGGAGTGCATGAAAATTCATGTGCCATTAATGTAAGGAACATGACTAATATAATAATCCACCTCTTAAATACAGGCGACTGAGTTGATGAGAATTTAACATGTGCACTTGTAGGTAATTTTACATTAAGTAAAATGTAACTCCTCAAAATAGTTCTATTTATTCTCTCAGTCATATGATTTTGTTGAGGAGCTTTTCTAATGTTCTTCTCCCTTGCTAACCCTTTTTTGTTGCAAAGTTGTTCGAACTTGATAGTGATTGTTTAGGTTTCTAGAAGTGTACTCTATCGTAAACAAGTAATACAATGAAGAGTAAAGTATCATTCCAAAAGGACTATATACTTAACCTAGTGTTAATCAATTTTAACTCTAATCGAATAGCCTTATTTGTTTAAATGATTTATATTAAGTAATCTAGTTAAACTAACAAATTCTAGTTAGCAAATTATGAATATTTTGTAAATTTAGATTAGATGGCTACTACGACCTTGAATCCCCCTTATTAATTGGTTTCAATTCAATTTAATAACATAATATGTGTTCATTCTCGTTGATCAATATTTCTAAGTTAGTTAAAAATATCTCTCGATGTCAATTAAATTTATCATCTTATGTTACCTTCAATTAAATATCTTATGCATTAAAAACACTAGAACATCTATAAAAATCATGAAAAGCATAAATGTATATATCTATCATTTTACAATCATTGTTAACTTGCTATTTATCATATTGTTTATCTCGAAATCAATAAAATTTACAATCAATCCAATTGTGATCAAGTAATTCAAAATTCAATAATCCTACAACAATCATACAATAATTAACACATATTGAACATCAAATTATCGAATATATATTAAAACATCATAATAAGGGTTCGTCCATGTCTTAGTAATTGAAACCATAGCATATCATTACAAATTTATAGGAAATCATATTTAATTGGAAGATAAAACCATGATTTTGAATTGATGAAGGATAAGAGAAAAAAATCTTGATGTTCTTGAATTTCTCGAATTGTATCTTCATGAATCTTCAATTATTCCTCTTGTTGTTTCCCCAAAAATTCAAGTTTTGATCTCTAATTTCCTAAAAAGTTGTAATTGCCCTTTAATTCTCTAAAGAACAATGGAATTGGCCTTTAATTGATTATGATAATAGATTATTAATGGTGTAGAAGAGGTTCCTTTTGATGTGTTTTGGTGTTCCACATTTAAAAAAGTCTAAAATAGGGCCGATCCTGAACTGGAATAAGAATTATAACACAAACACGTAATTTACATGTTGGGTCCTCCGTTACTCAATTTTTAGAGGACATGCCCGTGCATAGCCTCGGCTTGCTCTCAGGAGGTTTTCAATCAACTAGTGCACGCATGAAAGCCAAGTTTCCTCACGTGCGAGTGATATTTTTCACCAATGTGAAGTCCTTGATTTTTATCCTCTGTTCGAATTGAGTCCATTCTTCTTGCATTTGGATCCTTTAACTTTTAATTGCATTCAACTGGACCAAAGCATTCTCCGATTGTCGATCTTAAATCCAAATCAACTACTGAATGTGTGCAATTTAGTCCTATACTTTTGATTTGGTCATTTTTCGCCATTTTTCAGTTCTTTCTTTCAATTTTGCTTCCAATCAATGATCTTTGCCTAATAAATGAAATATACAATAAATCAGGCTATGATTAATAATAAAAAAAAACTATTAAATGACTATATTTTTAGGCTCGAATAAGTGTTTAAAATACGATAAGATATGCTAGCCCATTGTCAGCTTTTATACTCTTAATTTCTTGCCAGTTTGTTTATTAATCAAAGTTTTCCACTCTTAGAAGTCTTGATAGCCAAATTCTTGCGTTTTAACAAATAAATCCATACGTTCCCAGAAAATTTTGCAGGCCCTCAGTGTATACATAGTCAAGTGTCTGTCTTGCAGAATGAACAACATAAAATCTCACCAATTAATCTAGTTGTACAAAGTTTGTTTACTAAATAAGCGTTGACAAGATCTAGGCCATTGATTTCCATTGATTTAGAAAACTATTTTTGAAATGATTAACCTAGATGTTGCAAACACAGAGTCTGTAAACCAAGTTTGTCAACCTAGTTTGTACTCATTTCACTCTCTTGTGCATATCAAACAGTGTTCACAAAAAACTAAACTTCCCAATGTAGCTTTTCCCAAAACCTTCCTAAGAGTTCAGAACCCTTATTTTGGTGTTTTATGTGTCTGATAATATAATGTAATAATTTTGCTTCACCTTTTGCGGCCTACAGATCAGTTTTTGGCGAGCATGTCTTTATTGACACAATAAGCTAATTAAGAATTATTCTGATTTCTTATCTTTAAATTTTGAGAAATAAAATACATATTGACAATTTTGTCTAACACTACCATTTAGAGAATTTTTTGAAGTAAACTGGAAAAAGAATTAAATCAAATAAAGATACAACGAAAATGTCTATATGACAGCAAATAAGCAACGAGGATGCTCAATCAATATATATAATGTTGATATTGGTAGCAGAATAAGCATATTATTATTAAGAATATATCCACTTTATCATTTTTGTCCTCTTCATAGAGTCAATTGCTTCTCTTGAAGATAGAATTTCGTTTATTGCTGATCTTTATCGTATATTAAGAGCTGATGCAGGCAATATAATGGAAATGAGCTGTAATGGTCTCATTATTTCATTATTACTGAATTATATTTAGGAACAATTTTTTTTATGACATATGCAGAAGATTATTCGTTGAAGGAGGGTATAATGCACGAAGTATTGAATTTGTGCTCGGGCTTGCCATCAGCTATAGTTGCAGTCAGAGAAGTTTTAGCTGAAAAGCGTACATCAGATGAATGGAAGACGGTTCTTCAAGATATCAAGATATTAATCGATAGAGACCTCCCAGTTGAACAAATTGTATTGAAAAAATCGATTTCAGCTTTAATTTTTGATGATTTACCATATCACTTGAAACCATGTTTTCTTTATTTGGGCTTGTTTCCAAAGGGTTCAAAGATAGAAGTGGAGCATTTGTATCTTCAATGGATAGCTGAAGGCACGATATCACGAGATGATTGTCAAAAAAATGAAACTATGATGGATTTAGCAGAAAGATACTTGAATGATCTGGTGCAGAGAAAAATGGTTGTGGTCAAAGAAGAAGAAACTCTATCTTTGAGAAAATACAAGTCTTGTTGGGTTCATGAGCACATGCAAGATCATTGCGTAACGAAGGGAGAAGAATATTTCTTTAAGGTTTTAGATTTTGGGCTCAGAACTCAGAGAAGTGCAGATTCCAATTCCTTTTCGTCGTCTAGTAATCCTGCACGTAGAATGGCTTTACATTTAGATTCGGATTCCTTCTCGTCAACTAGTAATCCTGTTGATCAAAACAGAAATGAAAAGGTGAACCATCTTAGGTCTCTCTTACTCTTGAATCCGCAGGATCTTCACGTGAAGTTGGAATGGCCTCAAAGAAGGTTTAATCTGAAGAGGTACAGAATGCTGAGGGTTCTAACTTTTGAACGGGTTGAATTTCAAGAGAGAGGTCTACCCAGTGGAATGATATGGCCAATCTACCTTAGGTATCTGAGTTTCAAAGAATGTATTCTGAGCGAGTTGCCATTATCAATAGGTAACTTGTCATTCTTGGAAATTCTTGATCTTCGAGTTTCAAGTCAAATAATCATTCCAAATGTCTTGAGGAAAATGAAAAAACTTTTGTATCTATACCTTCCGCTCAAGTTTCAGACTCCTAACAACGATAAACTGTATTTGGGCAGTTTGAAAGACCTTGAGATACTAGAAAACTTTGACACTGGGGTGTGTAATGTTGCTGATCTTTTTGAAATGATGAGGCTACGGCACCTGTCTACGACCGTCGAAGGGATTTTGGGGGATCTTGAGCAGATTGTCCTTCGCATGGGTATGACTTCAGAGAACACACGTGTCTCCATTAAGGTCAACAATTTTGACTGTTATATAGAAGAAAGGCATTCTGTTTTCAGAAAACTACTCGAGTGTCAGATTCTCCATACCCTGCATATGGATGGGCATCTTGGACAGATACCTTTACACAATAAAATCACTTCAAGCCTGACTGAGATGGTCTTGATCGGCTCTGAACTTAAGGAAGACCCAATGGCAACTTTGGACAAGCTCCCGAAATTGCAGGTACTAGTATTGCAAGACGATGCATTTGCAGGAAAGAAAATGATGTGTGTTAAATCTGGTTTTAAGAAACTCAAACGTTTAGAACTCTCGAAATTGCATTTCTTGGAGACGTGGGAGGTGGAGAAAGAATCCATGGCTATGCTTTCCGTTTTAACAGTTAAAAACTGCAGGAATTTGCAAATTCCACCGCAGCATGAATTAAGGAATCGATTTCCTTCAAAATCATTTGAAAATGACAATTAGCTATATCCATAGATGGATTGAAGTTGAAAAAACCAGGACCAGGTAGTTTCTTAACCATCAATTTCTCTCAATCTATAATTTTTCAACTCGTATTGCATATTTAGGATAGTAACAAAATTGCTGCTTTGTCTGATCTCCCTTTATCTGTCTCCACTCTCATTTTGGAAAATAAAATCTGAAGATTAATGAACTTATGTTTCACTATTTGACTGCTAAGACTCATATATACCGAAGAACTACTGAAAGTTATTGTGGAATCAGATGATCAAATGCTTTTTAGTTTTCTGCTATAGTGGTTTACATGTAGAACAATAGAAAAGTTGTTTTCTTCTATGAGCTTCAGTACTTATATTCTTTGTATTCTCCCTGAAATTGAATAATACAGACCAAACACTTTTTTGTATTTTACTTATCACACCTGTTCTTCATTTTCCCTACTCAGAATGATGTCAAAATATTTTTGAAACTTTTATTCTTGTGACATTTGATTCCCAGTATTGTGGTTGCAGGAACTTGAGCATTTAGCTTTCCGGAAGAATACAATGTTGCAGGAGTGCGCGGTCCAATTGAACATGTAGCTAGAATATCTATTACTCTTGAACCTATAATCCGTTTGTTCTTGTTGGAAAATAATAAGTTTGAATAAAGAAATTGTCTAGTTGTGTCTTTAAATTTAAAATGTTTCTTTTATGGTTGTGTCCTTTAAATTGAATAAACGAAAATAAAGCCATTTTACACAATCAAATTTTGATGTCGCTTCTAGTTTGTATAAAATTTCCGTACCAACGGTTGTGTCAACTTTCCATAATAAAAGGAAAAATTTATTTGGTTTCTACGTGATTTTGGGATTGCTTCCATAAGAATGATGGGAGACAGAAATTGTATCAAGGACATAATGTGAATTCTTTAGGCTCGGATAGTTGTGAATTCATATATTAATTTGATTGTGTGATCTAAGTTCAGTTGCAAACCAAGGCTCTTCAATGTTTATTTCTTTGTAAGACTTGTTTTTAAAGTTCACCTTGTTGTGTTTCATTAAGTTTCTGTGAGCGATACAAATGTTCCTTTTTTTTATCTTAAGAAGAGAACAGATAAATGTCACTACAATGGGAAGTAGCATTCTTAATTGAAAATAAGCACATATCGAAAAATTGAGGTATTTAAATTTACCTCAAACTTACATTATATCAAAACATATCCTTCCCTTGGTGATGACTCCACAAAATTTCAACGACAATAGCTGAGAACAATTTTGGGAAAATAATCATATACCAAACTGATTCTCATATTCTACTGTATGCTAACTTTTAAAAGCATATTTAAGAAGTTTTTATGTACAGTTTAAATTATAAATAAATAGAAATGAGTAGTTTTTACGCCTAAGGTAATAAGGCTTAAGAAAAGGCTTGACCTTGTTGCCTTGTCATGTCTTAGGTTTTTTTAGAATGCTGGTTTTTATATCAAATTTACTAATTTTAGTTATATTAATTTCACTTATATTACAATATGCAGTTTAAATTCATTACATTAAGTTTAAAACAAAAACAAATAACAAATGAATTGAAATTGAATGCAAACTAATTGATTTTATATATAAAAATATTTCATAAAAAATTAGTCGTGCAGGTTTTCTTTTCATGATCGAAACGGGAATGTGGTTGGCGTGGTTGAATATATTAAGCAGGTGACGTGACGTGCTATTGATTGCATGTCCTTGTTCAATGTATGGCATATGTAATCCATTATTGGATCTTGAATTCTATCTTAAAATGTAAATGTTATCAAGAGTCGAGTCCAAGATCTCATGAGTTGGTTATTATTTGTAACTTAACAACGCAATTTTTTTCCTTTAAAATGCTTCCGCGTGATGGTTTCTGCCTCTATCTATAACCAGATTTTAATAGATGCAACGATTGTCAAAATGCCACGTGGATATATCAGGAACAGACTCCTCCTGGTAAAGAAAGTATATTATAGCATCTATAGTCCAGAATATTTCTCAAACTCGGTCCTCTTGCCAATATCCATCCTCTTTTATATGTGCTTTCCATTAATATTTGAGATTGCCTCATTTTTTCCCTTTTTTCAGCTTGATGTTCTCTACTTTGG
This sequence comes from Fraxinus cuspidata, assembly GCA_903798385.1. NCBI lineage: Eukaryota > Viridiplantae > Streptophyta > Magnoliopsida > Lamiales > Oleaceae > Fraxinus > Fraxinus cuspidata. Next base: position 27,263 of record CAIGRP010110296.1, read on the forward strand.
GATAACAGTTTTCACTATGAAGCTGTCATTGTTTTGGTCACTCTTTTTAAGTCCATCGCAAATCTGTCTTGTCATGTTAATGATCTCTTTAACTTCATTTTTATTTCTTAATTTCACTTCACATGTAGAAGGTCGATGCATTTGGTTTCCTAGGCTGACAGATTATTTGGGTAACTACTACGATTTTGATCTTTTGGAGATGTAAGAGTTCAGCTCAATATCTTTTTGTGTTTTGATCTTTGTTGAATATGGAATGTTATGGTCCGATCAACAAACTATGTGCTGGATGAATTTATGAAATAATAAAGAAGGGGTTAAATCAAGAGAACTTTGAATGACTTGTTTGATCTTTAGTAATGTTCTCCAGAATGAAAGAATGATTCAACACATTTTGGGACGCTCATGGGGTTGGATATATATCGTACACAGTGTTTAGGATGAAAAGGAATTGGAAAATCAGTGTTTTATGCAAATAGGGATTTTTGGAACGTAACCCGTCGCTCAAGCACTAGCCAGGCGCTAGTTAGTGGTGAGCCAGCCACTTGAGCGCCGGTCTAGCTCTAGACGGGCGGCAAGATTATTATTTTTACTCGCCTCTTGGGCAATAGGCTGGCGTCAGAGTGTCCTTTCTTCATTCAGCTTCTTGATGTCTTAATCTTGATCTTATTTTTGTATATTTTTGGACCTCTTTTAAGATTCTATCAACCCTAAACTATTATTACTTTAACTTGGACTAAATAAGTTTGATTACAACTCAATTAATTTCTAATACAAATAAACTAAAAACATAATTTTGACTTAGGAAATTGCTAACTACAAATATAGACTTAACAAATTTGTCTAGTTATCACCATTATTTTAAATACTACTAGTAGATTACAATTAAATGTTGCATTCTTTTATATCGCAAGTGTACGATATCGTAACAAGCAGTATAGTGGACCTTTGAGTCCGAATATCGTTCCCACGAGGACTATATTTCAAGACTTTATCCAGTTTTTTAACTCTTATTTGTTAAAAGCAAGTAAAGAATTATAATTGTTGTGATTAATTTTTTTTCTAGCTACTTTTAAATACTTGAAAATATCAAGATTTTGCAAACGGTTGATTGCATATTTAAATATGGGAAAAATATTGGAGCATAACTATTTCATCTATTGATCACCTTAATTCTTAATTCAAGATTCAAAACCTAATGTAGTGTATGACCGAATTTTATCCCTCTCGAGTTCTCATTAAGCCTATTTAACTAATTAAATTCCATATTCTATGTGAATCAACCTTAGTTAAATGAAACACTAGTTCTAATAATTCATATTATGACCACAATAATTAGTATATGTATCTCGACACGTGATCCTAATTTACCGAATTTTACTATATAGTCTAAATCTCAAACTCACACCTGATTCGTAAGAGACTCGCATAATCATCAAAGTAGTGATCAATTAATTCAATACATTAAATTCATAGTGAAACCAACACATATATGAATAAATCATAGAAATATTGAATAGAAGAATAAATGATCACAAGTCAACTACATTGTTTGCCTTAATATGAAAATTAGTTACTCATAATGTAAAATTAAACACAAGAAAATGTCTTTGAATACATCACCGGATTATTTGAATAAATCCTCCTTGTAGCCACGTTTTCTGGTATACATATTCTTCCAGCCGTAGTAATGAGTTTGTGTGTGTGTGTGTGTATTCTTCAACGGCCATCGTTTTTGACTTCTTATTTTCTGTCTCCCTTCTGTCTCTTCTTTCCCAAGTGTATCTTCTGTGTGTGTGTGTGTGTGTACACACCCTACAACCCCCTTTTTTCTCTCTGTATGCGTATTTTCTCCTTTTGCCTCCATGTATGCATCTAATATATAATATATTTTCAGCCAACCTCCGAAACCCTCTTTTTTGCGTGTATGTATATAATATAATATAGGATTTTTAATTTGAGCCTCCATTTCAAAGTCATTAATGATATATTATCCTTCAAGTCCTTAGTCTTTCCAGAGTACGAAATTCGATTTTCAAACTTTGCATCCAATAGCTAATTTATTCCTCGTACTTTGAATTTTGCCATTTTTTTGTTATTTTGCATTCTTTTCTCCAATTCTTCATCAAACATAAAGTTTTACCTACAAAATGCAATATAATATAAATATGTATAATTTTATCCAAAAAAATAAAATACCGTTATTTAGGGTCTCGAATAAGTGTAGAAACTACACTTATCAAATCCTCAAACTTAAATATTTGTTTGTCCTCAAATGAAACTAAAATCTAACTATCACACAAACATGACATGTTAATTACCTAATTGGTGGCCAATCAATCACGTAAAACAAAAAGATTTAGCTAACTAACATGGCTTTTTATCTCGATATTGAAATCATAATATCAAATCTATGCATAGCTTCAAAATCACAATACATGAATTAAAATCTACTTTCCCAATGTAAAATTGACATGTTTGTGTGAAGAATTAAGCATAGCATTATGAATTTATAAATTGTTTCAATTCTCGACCATCAATGGTCAAATATGTTCTTTTATCGCTCGTAAGATTCTCACACACCCCAAACTTAGTCTTTTCACTCTTTTCCAGTATTTGAACTCATGTTGGATGTTCTACTATCCTCATCTCTCTATCTTAGGCAAAATTTCACCAATTGCAGTTCAACATGACAATAAACAAGAATCCTTCATTAAATTTGATTGCTTCTATCTCTAGGTCTTAACTAGGCTAATAATCTCTTCGCAAAAGTCAAATTTTCTTAAGCAAATCAAGGCATTTTGTGTATCTTATGTTTCATGTATCTGCTTTTTCTGATTTATTATTATTATTATTATTATTATTATTATTATTATTATTATTATTTTCAAAAAAATTTCCTTAGTTGAAGCATTCTCTCTCTTATACTTTCTAAATGACTCATGTAACAAACTTTCAGTCGATGACTCTCAAGTCAAATAACCATAGAGCACCAGATTTTAAAGACCCTTCCAGACTTAATTGCTCAAGTTATAAATGATACGAAAAGAAATTTTCAAATAAATTATTTTGTATGCCTTAATTAATGCAATGTCCCTCATTTAATACCAATTCAAGCAAAACGACTCATAACTTGAGATTTTCACCCAATTGCATCTTATTGACTTTAGACAATTCACACAAGATTTTTAATTTCACACATGGAATCCCTATTTATCTTAATGTCTTCCTACAAAAGTAAAATCTCCCCAGAGTATTATAAATTTAATCCAAGAATGTAAAATTTAGTGGTTTTGGGTTTACCATTTATGGTTCACTATTTCAACATATCCAATTATGAAATCGGCTTATTCCTACATAATACTTAATTTAATTCACGTGCTCAATATATATTAAATTTCACATGAAAAAGAAAAATTAATTTAAGCATGCAACTTATTCACCATTTATCGATCAATTCATAATTCAATATATTAAGCATTGCCAGTTATGCCAACTAACTCACACAAGCACATAAAAATAAACTAATTTGAATTTCTTTTAAATTTTTGAAATTTTTTTAATTTTTCAAACTCTTTTTTTTTTTGTTTACTAAAGCAATAAAAGCACACAAAAATACATAAAAACATAAAAATAAAAACTCATGTTTTCCACCCCAAAACTTAAACTAAACATTGTCTTCAATGTCTTTAATTTTAAATCTGCATATAAAGGGGTGGAGAAGAAAATGAAGAAAAGACTCTCCAGATATGATCTGTAATTCAATGACTTACTTTCTTATTGGGCCCGTTCGTTTCTCGGTCAATATTGGTTTAAATGTTTTGCGACATCATGGTCCTAAAAAATCAAATAAGTATTAAGATAAAATAACTAGAACAAGTGTTACTTAACTCTAATATCTAATAAACCAACTAACATATTGAAGACCCAAGGAGAAATGGGGTACGGATGATTGAATTTATTTTAAATTTTTGAAATTTTTTTAATTTTTCAAACTCTTATTTTTTTGTTTACTAAAGCAATAAAAGCACACAAAAATACATAAAAACATAAAAATAAAAACTCATGTTTTCCACCCCAAAATTTAAACTAAACATTGTCTTCAATGTCTTTAATCTTAAATCCGCATATAAAGGGGTGGAAAAGAAAATGAAGAAAAGACTCTCCAGATATGATATGTAATTCAATGACTTGCTTTCTTATTGGGCCCGTTGGTTTCTTAGTCAATATTGGTTTAAATGTTTTGCAACGTCACGTTCCTGAAAAATCAAATAAGTATTAAGATAAAATAACTAGAACAAGTGTTACTTAACTCTAACATCTAATAAACCAACTAATATATTGAAGACCCAAGGAGAAATGGGATATGGATGATGAATCATAAATAAACTTAAAATAAAATAAATTATCCTAAAACTCAAAAACAAAATTAAAAAAAAAAAAGGAAAAAAGTTTGGATTGCCTCCCAATAAGTGTTTCTTTAATGTTATTAGCTTCACTTTGTGCTGCGATTATTCAGGGACAGGTAGTTCAAGACTTTTAGCGGTGGGAAAATCGTCTACGTAGTGAGTTGATGCGTTGTCCATTAATCTTGAAATTTTCCTTTGTTGGGTGGTGTAATTCAACTGTACCATAGAGAAACACTTGAGATACCGTGAATGGTCCAGACCATTTGATTTCAATTTTCCTTGGATCTACTTAAGTCTGGAGTTGCACAAGAGCACTTGATCCCGCACTCTAAAAATTCATTGTCGAATATTCTTGTCATCCCACTGCTCCGTCTTTTTTTGTAGATGGATACATTTTCATAAGCTTCTCTTTTTAATTCTTCCAATTCGTGAAGCTGTAGTATTCTTGTTTCTCAAGCTTTTTCTAAGTCCATGTTCAACTGGTTCAATGATGAGTATGCTTTGTGCTCAAACTCAACTTGTAGGTGGCGAGCTTTCCTGAATACTATTCGGTATGGCAATATTCCAATCGGCACCTTGTAAGCAGTGCAATAGACCTATAAAGCATTGCCCAATTTTTGGACCAATCTTTTTGAGATGCATTCACCGTGAGTTCCAAAATTCTCTTTAGCTGTTTGTTAGAAATTTCAACATGCTCACTTGTCTGAGGATGATAGGGTGTGGCTATTCAACGTTGTACCCCGTATTTAGCAAGCACTGCCTAGAATAACTGATTGTGGAAGTAATTTCCATCATCACTTATAATGTATTTTGGAGATCCATAGTAGTTGAAAATTTTTCTTTATAAAATCTACCACTACCCTACATTATTGGTGAGTAACGTCTTTGCTTCTATCGACTTAGTACACTGTCACTAGGATATATCGATTGTTATAGGATGACAAAAAATGTCCCATAAAATCAATTCTTTGTACATTAAATAGTTCCACCTCAAAAATGTTGTTTAGTGGCATCTTGTGACGGGCTAATATGTTACCTGTTCTTTTATACTTATCACAAGATCTACGGAACTGTGGCGGTCCTTAAATAAAGTTGGCTAAAAGAAACCGCTTTGAAGCACCTTCGCTATTATTTTAGTTGGGCCAAAGTGTCCTCCATAAGTTGAAGCATGAACCCTTGAAGGATAGGTTTCATCTTATCATCTGGTACACATCTCCTAATAATTAGGTATGCCCCTCTTCTGTATAAATTTAGATCATCCCAATAATAGAATTTTATATCGTCGAAACGTTTTTTCTTTTGTTGAAAATATGGATCCACATACCTCCTCACTAAGTAGTTTGCATACCAAGAAGCCTTTTTCCAACTGCAATAATTGCTCCTCAGGAAAAACTTTATTGATATCCACATCATCTGACTATTTCAACCGCTCTAGCATCGATAAGTGATTAGTTACCGGTTTTCTGTCCTCTTCTTATTACGAATTTCAATGTTGAACTCTTGCAGTAATAGAACCCACCGAATCAACTTGGGTTTAGCATCCTTCTTCTCGAATAAATACTTCAAAGATGTATGGTCTATATAAACTATCACCGTTGTATCAATTAGATAAGAACGGAATTTAGAAAAGGCAAATACCACTACTAGCATTTTCTTTTCAATTGTTGCGTAGTTGATTTGAGCATTTGTCAAAGTTTTCCTGGCAGAGTAGATGACATGCAAGACCTTTCCCTTTCGTTGACCTAGCACTGCTCCCACTGTGAAATCACTAGCATCACACATGAGCTCGAAAGGTAGTTCCCAATCTGGTGCCACTATAACAGGTACATCTATTAAATATTCCTTCAAAGTGTTAAAGGCATTTAAACACTCACAAAAAAAGATAAATGACACATCCTTCTCAAGTAGATTGCATAGACGTTTTGTAATCTTTGAGAAGTCTTGATTTACTTTGTCGACCTCAATACCCTGTGAAGAAATCCGATGTCCTAGCACTATCCCATCTTTCAGCATACAGTCGCACTTTTCCCAATTAAGTACCCAATTCTTCTCTTCACACCTTTGTAATACGAGTGCTAAATGTTCCAAGTAGTCATCAAATGAATCTCAAAATACTAAAAGGTTCCTAATGAATACCTCGATGTACTTTTCCATCATGTTAGAGAATATGACCATCATGCATCACTGAAAGGTCGCAGATGCATTGCATAGACCAAAATACATTATTCTAAAGGCAAACGTATCGTAGGAAAATGTGAAGGTTCTTTTCTCCTAGTCTTCTAGAGAAATGGCTATCTAGTTGTACCCTGAATACCCGTCTAGAAAGCAGTAATGATAATGACCTGCTAACTTTTTTAACATTTGATTAATGAAGGCAACGAGAAGTGATCTTTTTTGGTTGTATTATTTAGCTTCATGTAACTATACACACTCTCCACCTGTTACTAATTGTGTTGGTATTAACTCATTATTCTCGTTCTTCTACACTACAATTCCACCTTTCTTAGGCACCACATGCACTTGACTCACCCAAGAACTGTCTAAATTAGGGTGGATAATTCTTGCATCGAGCAATTTCAGCATTTCTTTTCTCACTACTTCCTTCGAGGTTGGATTTAATTTGAGCCGACCTTCCACTGATGGCTTAGATTTTTCCTTCGTGAAGATTTTGTGCATACAAAGAGTAGAACTAATTCCTCAAATATCGGCTATGGTCTATCCAATTGTAGTCTTGTGCTTCTGGAGTACCTCCAATAGTTTATCTTCCTCCTCCTCTATCATGTCATTTGCAATGACCACTGGAAGTGTTGTAGAGGCTCCCAAATATGTATAATGGAGCCCTCTCCACTGAAGGTACATGTGGTATGGAATTGGAACCAAGAGACCCATATTGTCAATGTCTCTCAATGAGATTGTTGTTGGCTTAGCTTCTCCCAATCCAAGAGACATGTAAAGAAAGAGTGGCATTAAGTTAACACTAATACCCAAATCACATAAAGAATGCTCGAAATAATTAGAACCAATAGTGCACTGTATAATAAAACTCTATGGGTCATTTAGCTTATGAGGTAGTTTTTTTAAGAGATTTGCACTGCATTCGTCGTTTAGGCAGACGATCTCATATTCTTCTAACTTCCTCTTGTTGGACAAGATTTTCTTTAGAAATTTTTCATAACTGGGCATTTGTGTTGTGTCTGCAAATCCTACAAATACATGTTAAAGAACTTTTTCTTCACTAATTTGGCAGATTGCTTGTTTAACTTCTTTTCCGCAGCTGTTGAGGAAAGAGAATTGGTGGTACATAAGTTTGATGTGACTCGGTGCTCTTACTGTATATTTTTCTCTTCTCTCTTCCTCTTCTTTTTCAACTGGTGCATCTCTTTCCTCTTTATGAGCCTCTTCAACTTCTATCTCTTTATCTTTTCTATCTGGCCTCTTCACATGTGTCTCTGGTGCTGTACTTCACTCCTAGTTGTAATAACTTGCGCTTGCTTCTTTAGATTTATCATTGTATTGCCTAGCAATGTCCTTTATGGACGTTCTGCAAGCTATTAAGCTATGTAACCAATTTGTGTCTCCAACTTCTTGATTGATGCATGCTTATTCTGAAAATTTGTGTCAATTTGCTGGAACACATTATCTATCTTCTGCATATACTAATTGAACATCTCCCCCAAACTTATTTTTTCTCCATCTCTACATTATTCAAACAATTCCCTTGTTGATTATTTGATCATGTGAAGTTCGGGTGCTGTCTCCATCCTGGGTTATATGTTTGTGAATACGAGTTAAAATTGCGGGAGCCATTTTGAATGAAGTTGACTTATTTCTCAGGAAATCCATAGACATACAGTTTTTGGTCAAATGGTTACCTCCACAGTTTTCACATGATGGACTACCCATCACTGTATGTGTTCCTCTTGTTTGTGATTTTACAAATAACTCTACCTACTTTGTCAAAGCTACTATCTACGCGTTGGTAGATACTGTGCTATCTAATTCATACATCCTAGATTCTCTGACGAAAATGTGTGGTTACAATTAACTCAAATAAATCCATAATTTGTTGTACTGATTTTCCTATGATCGGTCCACTAGTAGAGGAATCCGCCTGAGATTTTAACAACAGTGAGAGTTCGATATAGAATTAATGCACTTGATTACCTATTATGATTCCATGATTTAGACACTTACGCATCAGCCCTTGAATATGTTCCGAGCCTCGTGATAGCTCACTTCATCATTCTGTTGGAAAGTTTGAATTTTCAATCTGATTTTAGCTACTTTCTCTCGTGAGAAAAATTTGTTGCATAATTTTCTGGTCATTTCTTCCCATGTAGTAATGCTTCCATGAGGTTCGACGTCTAACCACTCCAATACAGCATCTCTCAGTGTATATGGAAATAATTGCAACTTAATAGTGTTTTCATTAACCCCCGGAGCATGGAAGTTCTGAATTTTTTTTAGAAGCGTGTTCGGATTTTTATGAGGTAGCCTGTAGAATTGGAGATATTGCTCATCAAATTGATCTACTGTGTCCTTATCTGAAAATTATTTACTCCGAAATCCGGATACACAATACTGGAGCGCGCAAGCACATCTATGGGCGTCAAGAACATTATAACTGGTAAGTCTCATTCATCTATTTCCCCTTGCTCCAGCTGCTGATCCGGGGGCACCGCTACTCTTGTGGCCACTTGTCCAATTGTAGGAATATGAATATTTTAATTGTCAACCATTTGATATTGTTGTTTTTGTTTGTGTTTCTTACATCTTCATCTAAAAGTATGTTCTATTTCTGAGTCAAGCGGTTCAAGATCATTGCCTTGGGTACGGAGCAGACAACGAACACATTTTCTGTAAATAAAAGAAAATAAACAAATCAAAAACACTTAAAAATAAAATAAACTAAGACTAAAAGTAAATAGTCCTCGGTAGTGGCACCAAAAACTTGTTGTGTTTTTTATATCGCAAATGTACGATATCGTAATAAGCATTATAGTGGACCTTTGATTCCGGATATCGTTCCCACGAGGACTATACTTCAAAACTTAAGCCTATTTTTCTAACTCCTATTTGATAAAAGCAAGTAAAGAATTACGATAGTTGTGATTTTTTTTCTAACTACTTTTAACTACATAAAAATATCAAAATTTTGCAAAGGTTTGATTGAAAATTCAAATATGGGAAAAATATCATGGTATAACAATTTTATATATTGATCATCTTAATTCTTAATTCAAGATTCATAACCTAATGTAGTGTTCAATTGAATTCTTCTATTATATTCAATTTACCCCTCTCGAGTTCTCATTGAGCCTATTTAACTAATTAAATTCCATATCTCTATGCGAATCAATTTTAGTTAAACGAAACACTAATTCTAAGAATTCAAATAATTAGGGCATAACAATTTTATCTATTGATTATCTTTATTCTTAATTCAAGATTTATAACCTAATGTAGTGTTCGATCGAATTCTTCTATTGTATTCAATTTACCCCTCTCGAGTTCTCATTAAGCTTATTTAACTAATTAAATTCCATATCTTTATGTGAATCAACATTGGTTAAATGAAATACTAGTTCTAAAAATTTATATTATGACGCAATAATTAGTATATGTATCTTAACACGTTATACTAATTTACCAGATTTTACTATATGGACTAAATCTAAAACTCACTTTTTCATTCGTAAGAGACTCACATAATCAAAATCATCAAATTAGTGATCAATTAGTTCAATGTATTAAATTCATAGTAAAATCAACACATATATGAATAAATTACAAAAATCTTGAATAGAAGAATAAATGACCACAAGTTAATTACATTGTTTGTCCTAATATGAAGATTAGTTGCTCATAATGTAAAAATAAATACAAAAAATTATCTTTAAATACATCAATGGATTATTTGAATAAATCCTCCTTCCAGCCACGTTTTCTGGTAAATATATTATTCTAGCCGCAGTCCTCTTCTCCTCCCTTTTCTGCGTGTATGAGTTTTTTACTTCAATGTAAAATTTCAATTTTTCTTTTTGCCTCTCTGTATGTGTGTGTGTATATATTTCAGCCACCGTTTTTGACTTCCTTTGCCTATATATATATATATATAAGCGCCATCCCCTCCCTTTCTTTTATGTGCATATGGTGTATATATATTCTTCAACGGCCGCTATTTTTACTTCTTCTTTTCTTCTTTTTTTCCTATCTCCCTTCTGTCTCTTCGTTCCTGCGTGTATGTTTTCTGTGTGTGTTTATATTTATATATATATATACACGCCCCTGCAGCCCCACTTTTCTCCTCTTTTCTCTCTATATGTGTATTTTACCCGTTTGCCATCGTGTATGTATCTAATATATAATATATTTTCAGCCAACCCCCCAAACCCTCTTTTTTGCGTGTATGTATATAATATAATATAGGCTTTTTAATTTGAGCCTCCAATTCAAAGCCATTATCAAGTCCTTAATATTTCCAAAGTATGAAATTTGATCTCCAAACTTTTCATCCAATAGCTAATTAGTCATCATACTTTGGATTTTGCCATTTTTCGCTATTTTGGATTCTTTCCTCCAATTCTCCAATAAACATAAAGTTTTACCTACAAAATGCATTGTAACATATATTCGGTTGAATTTTAGCCAAATCAAAATAAAATATCATCATTTAGGGTCTCGAATAAATGTAAAAACTATACTTATCATTAAATAAGGAAAACAAGGAAAATTCTTTGCAAAAATCGTTTTTTTAATAACATTAAATAAAAAAAAATTTATCCGCGTGAAAAATAAAAGCCTATATTAATGAAAGAAGGGAGTCTCATAATTTTATATTTAATTATACAAGTGAGATGAGTGAAATTGAATTTAGTCAAACTCGTGTTGAAAAACTAAAACAGAATCGAATTATTAAATTCAATTCTAGTAATCATCTTTGACTTTATATTTTTAACAAATTTTCAATTGGAAGATGCGTTCCAAAGTTTGCTATGAATAATTCAAAACGGTACCCTTAACCTATGCCTTTGTGTTAATATAGCCAGAAGATTAGTCGAAAAATGTGACATCATAATGAGAACTATAAAAAATTAAATTTTGAATCCAATTCTTAGTGCCATTTTTTATTCATTATTTTTGAATTCGTCTTTACTTTCATTTCGAAATATGCATTGCAAAGTTTGACAATATTACTTCAATACGGCACTAAGAACCTACCTTGAAGAGGAAAAAAACATAGCCAAAATTAAGTTGAAAGATTTGAGACCAAAATGAAAATTAAAAGATTAAAAAAAAAAAAAATTAGTTCGAGTAACCATCGTTGGCTTATTATTTTGAACTTACTAGTTAACGATTTTGCAATCCAAAAGCTATGTTTTAAATTCACCATTAATGTCTCGATATGTATACCAAGAATCTACATGGATGAGTGTAGAAAATAGTCCGAAAATAATCCAGAAGATGTGATGTTAACGTGAGAATTAAAAATTATTATTAGACTCAATTCAAGCAAACATCTTTTATTCCTTCAAATTCTTCGTTAATGGTTTTTCAATACAAATGTGCATTGTGATGAAATCAAACTAATCCCAAATGGAAAATTTTCAAAACGGAAAAATTTCTATCTCCTTCACTCGGTTGAAGTACAAAATTAGTATGTAAAAAACAAATTAAAAAAAAAAGAATTTTGAGAATAAATAAAGCTTAAAAGTATGTTTAGAATTCATAATTTTTTTTTCCACTGTATCTGTGAATTATTACTAAATTTTAGTTTCCATATTTCTTTTAATTATATTCATTGGTACCAAGTAAAATAATAATAATAATAATAATATGATCCACGTGTTAAATGATAATATTAATCAACTAAATTTCATGTTGATACATTAAATAATGATCATAGCGGGAATAAATAGCATTATTATTTGAGTAATGTACAGGGCGGACCTCACAGGCCGGCCCTTTACAAAGGGTGGGCACCACCCTTTTTTCGTTTTTTTTTTATTTACTTGTGGGGTCCACCCCCTTTGTGAGGGCCTGTAAGACACGTGTAAGAGTAATGCCATATACAAAGGGCATTACTCTTAATATTTGCATTATTGCTTTTAGTACGAATGGTTTGGGAAGTCAATCATCACAATGATCTTATCCTAGCTAGCGTGTTGAAATATATAATTGTTAAAATTGCTTTATAGTCTAGCAAGAAATGGCTTAAGATCTCCATGAACATTTGACAGTTTGAATTAATAAACTTCCGAAACTTCATTCCATAGTAGAACTCAAATGTAAACAAACACAGAATTGATTGCAAATAAAATATTGATCAAATTACAAATGATGCTGATCATCAACTACCCTTTTTTTTTGTAATATGGGAGAATGGTGTAAACAGTTTGCAGTATTGTTACAATGAAGGCAAAACTAATAATGTGCCAATATTTTGTCCAAAGTGGGGGAGAATAATCGCTAGTCTGAAGTTTTACGTGGCGAAGGTTTTGATTATAGCTTTCCTCGGGAGCTAGTCTTCTTATGAGTCCTGGCAGCTCGAGTTTGTGTTTAAGATAGTTTGCTTGAATGATACCTTTGGAGCCAAAGAGTTTGGCATCATCAGGCGTACGTATCAGCTCGCTCATAAACAACAAATAGGAGTTAACCTCCTTTTTGCTTTTGTCAAGTTTTTGACTGATTTCATAGAGTCTGAGATGTTGAAACATTAACTCTGTATCATCTCCGACCAAGAGAGGAGGCAAGTAAAGAATCGGATATGCCTTGCCATCCCACATACTATTTGTGAAATGGATTCTTCTGCTTCCATTCCCGCAACTTAGAGGCCTGAAATGTATACCCACTTTTCTCAATTCTGTGGCTGACGAAGATATTTTATCATCAATATTGGCAGCATCCAGTAAATTACTTAGCTCGTGCTGACCTTCCAAATCCTTCTCTTCTTCTTCTTCCTCCTCCTCCTCTCCACATTTTGGCCCGAGTATCAGCAATTGCAGGCCATGGAGCAAATCAGAAGGATGCTGCTGTTGCAGCCAATTAACTTTTGATGCAAATACCTTCCTAGAAAGCCATGGCAGTAATGGTCTAGAGTGGTGATTATTTTGTGAAGGCAACATTAACAATTGATACAAAGCTGTCCTACACAGATCTGACGGTTCCTCCCATTTCCCTTTCTCTATTACATTCCTGAAGTAGTTTTGCTTCATTAATTCCTTGAGCACTATGAGCGGAATTTGGTTTCCAACAAAGAACATGGCCTCAATCCATTCTTTAATATCCTTGTAATTGTTATTTTTCTTTTGACCAAATATGATATGGCCAGGAGGATACCCAAGTTGCTGGGCACCTCCAAGAACATACAACACAAGTTGTAGGAATAAACAACCATCTTTAATCATCATCCATCTAAACTCAGGTTCTGACAAATGATCCACCACGCCGTCATCATAAGTAGCTTTTGCCTCTTTTTCTATCTTCCTCATTGCTGACAAGTAAATTTCAATGGTCACCGCTGCCCTGGCGAAGGAGTTTTTCAGTAAATGCTGCCAAGCCTCCTCCTTAAAATTCAAGTCCGAGGACTCTTCGTTGCAGTAAAGTGGACCAAATCTCGGGTGAGATTCTTTTAGTTTTAGGATCTCTTCGTCACTAGTTCCTCTTAACTTACATATCCTGCGGTGTGGCGATTTTTTGTCAATCAGAGGAGTTGCATCAGTCTCTCTTGGTTCGTTCTCCATACCAGATCTATGAATTTTAGCCCCAAACTTCAACGCCATCTGATTAGTGTAATCTTTCCATTCCGTAATAGGTGACAGATCCATCTTCTCTTTATGCCAACGAAGAGCCTTTCCGTCCATATGAATTGATGCCACTTTAACTTTTACACCATCTGGGGTTTTATACAAATCAAAGAACTTATTGCATTTGTAAAACCACTCATCAAAACCGTCACCAGAAAACTTGGGGAATTCAATTGTGGGCAATCCTGCAGCGCAATAACTAGATGGGTTATTTCTTTGAATTGACTCTTCAATCTTTGTACTTAGAGGAGAAATAACATGATTGCTAAAGTCTTCTAGTGATTTGTTTTGACCATAAAGAAACTCTCCCATTGTCTTCTCTAGTTTTTCTGAAACTTCCTCAAGAGACTTCACTGTTTCCTCAAGCCCTATGATCTCTTTTAGATGTATACCTTCCTCCATGGAGTATTATGACAAGGAATGAAGAAAAATGTTGGAGATAAAGAGACTGAAGAGACTTCAGATGGAAATGTCTTACATTTACAATCTCATTAATGATGCGATTACCAATCAGGCCTTTGTAATTATTACAAGTGGAAATTAGGCTGGTTACTTTTTTTATTTTTCTAATTCTAAATTAGTGTTTTACATTTTTTCACTTTTAAGAATACGGTTCGTTATCCCCAAACCTCTCTCATAATATTCAAAATCAGTTGTACTAAGTGTATATCATAATTATAAATATTTGCTTAAATGTAATTTAATTTTTTTTTTTTTTACAATATTCTACCAAAAGAAAATTTTATTATTCTTCTTAAAAAAGAAACAATCTAGTCAATGGAAAATATTGTAGCATTGTTTGAAAATGAATACTCCATACATCCCATTTATATATGCCGATTTTGTTTTTCATACAGATTAATAAATCTTATTTAATATTATTGAAAAAATATTTTTCTCAAAAACTTTCCTAAAACCCTTATTTAATTTTCAACAACTAATAGTATATAAATTGAATGTGTTTATATTTGGATGATTTCAAGAAGTATATATCTTTATATTTGTACAATTTCAAGATTAAGTGCGAAAAATTGATTATAATTAGGCAAATAAATAAGGGTATATTAGTGAACGAACAAAACAAATTATTCTCATTAAAGAAACGTGACTATATAATTGTGACAAGAAAATAAGGAAAGTCGGCATATATAAATGGGACGAAGAGAGTATTATATTTGTATTATTTTGTTTCTCTTGAAGAAGCACAAATTCACTTAAAATAATATTCGGAAATATATTCTATTGTTACTCTTGAAAAGTACAATATTTGTGCATATCATATCATAGATATATTTCATGTCGATATTCTTGGTTAAATATGACTCTACTAAAAAATTATTTTAGATGAATATTGTGTTATTGCTCTTGAAGAAGTACAAATATTATACATTTTCATATTCCAGTCAACATTTTATTGTTGCTTCCTAAATAAAAAGGGAAATTATGGTTGTACACTATGCTTGTACAGTATGGTGTACATGTAGTACTTCTCAAATAAAAATATTAAATTATACAAATCAATATTCCAGAAGAGCACCGGATTGATACTCGTGAAATGATGTGATCGTAAATATTATGGAAGTTTTTTATTATTCCTTTGGAAGAGATATAACTTTGTATTCTATTAAATAATCCCAAGAGACTCGCTTTAACACGTGAGTGTTGGTCACCATGCAAACCTGGCCATCTATTCAAGTTTCGAAGTTGCGCCTTTTTTGCCTTCAATGGTTCGGATTGGCAGATGGATGTCCCAGATAAAATCTTGTCCAATGACTATGGTTTTTTGCCTCTTCTTATAAAAGGGAGCCTTAGCCATTTACCATGTTTTTACCTTTGCAAAACTTGGAATCTCTTAAAGCTTAATAATCTTTTCAGCTTATCCAGCTATCCATGATCGGTTTCTAGCAAATTCTCATTCATTTCCATCAAAAGTTTGATTTAGGTAAGTCAATCAAAGCTTGAATCTTTCTCTTTTTTTTATTTCTCGATCAAAAAATATCCAAATCATGAAAAATGGTGTCAACTCCAAAAATACAATTGTTGGGGGTGGGGGGGTGGGGGGGGGTTGGGGTTCTTTGATGAGTGTTTTTCACTCATTGTTTTAATGCCACTTAAACTTGATATTTTGTTTGGCTTTGAGCAATTTAGAATGTTATTATGTGTTAGTTAGTATTGTTTTATAGGTATGGCGATTTGGTGAAAACGAGTTGTGGGACCTAAAATGGAGTCAAAGTTGATAAGAGTGTGTGCATAGGATTGAAAGAGGAGTGGAGGCTATGATGAAAATGGAAATTTTTTGGATAGCAGGCAGGCATCACTGCACCAGCTCATTGGCATCGCAGCGCCAGCTAAGAAAGGAAGCAATGGCAGACATTTGGCATACCTGCGCCATGGCGTGAAGAGAACCATCAACAAGCTGGTGCTCAACAATGAAGTCACGACGCTGAGGTGCACCACTGGGCGATAAGGAATATCACTTTCTATGATATTTTCTATTTCGTTTATTTGTGTTGTCTACTCTTCATTCTTTCAATTAATTGGCTACTAATTGAATGAATTGATTTTTTAATGGCACTCGAGAGAGAAAACCTTAGACTAGATCATAGAATAACATAACCTAGGTTTTATGGGTTTCAAGAGAGAACAAAAAATGTTTGAAATTGTTCTACTGTTCTACATAAGAACCAAGAATTTGATAATTTTTAGATATTTAATTCAGAATAAATATTGGAGTTGAATTTTAGGAATAGTTTTTACTAGACACTAGAGAGAGGGAATATAATTACATTAGGGTTCTTACTTATAAACTTAAGAAAATTGATTAAAGATAACTAGATAATTGAAAAACATGGTCGATAGTTCGGTGAAGTTATAAACCTAGGTTTTTTCATATTGATTCATTCCTCTAAATTGCTTTCATTTGGCGAATTTGTCATAATATTCACATTATAAATAGATAAAACCTTGACAATACAAATTCGATCTTCTACAAAAAATAAGAGCTATTCAAATATAGTACCTAGTATAAAATTTAATATTCAATCCCTGTTAGTTCGATATCCTACCTTTATAGTTATATTACAAAATTTGACACCGTACACTTGCGGCATATTTATGTTATAGAAAACGAGTAACAAGTCTTTGGTGGTGTTGTCAGAAATTACTACCCGTTGATCTTGAAATCGAAAAAACCTTTCTATTTTTAAGGCGTATAAGAAGAAATGAACGTGAAACAATGGCAAAACACGTAGCATATCAAAATAATCAACAACAGGCTATAAGGGATTATTCAGATCAATTCTCAATGACAACTACTCAGGTGTTACATGCTAGACAGTAGCCATAAACAATTTCGAAGTGAAGCCAGGGTTGATCTACATGGGACAACAATATCAATTTGGGAAATCTCTACAAGATGATCCTAATGCTCATCTGACTTCATTTCTAGAAATATGTGATATTGTGAAGATGAATGATATCTTAGAGGGGGCAATCAAACTCTATTTATTTTCCTTCTCCTCGAGGAATAAAGCAAAAGCATGGTTCCAATCATTGCCATATGGATCCATCACCACTTGGAGGGGTTTGGCTTAGAAATTTCTCACCCCTTTCCAAGTCAACTCAATTTTGGAGTGAGATTGGCCAGTTAAGACAAGTAGACTTTGAACTACTCTATGAGGTATGGGAAAGATTCGAAGATCAACTTAAAAGTTTGCATGGTTATCATAAATGGATGTAGATAGAGATCTTCTACAACGGGTTAAATGGTCACACATGGATAGTAGTTTGATGTTGTAGTCGGTGGTACTTTATGTCCAAGACTGCAAAGGTTGCTTATTCACTACTGATAAAATAGCCACAAATAATTATCATTGGCCAAGTGAGCGTTCAAATGCAAGAAAGTTGCTATTCTTTATGAGATAGACCCCATTAAAACCCGTACGACTTAGATGTCATCATTCACAACCCAAATAGTTGCATTAACTTCACAAGGGGCTCAATAGAAAGTAGATTCGGTTTTGAGTTGTACTAGGAAACTGAGATGGTGAATGAAAAAGTCCAATATGTGTGCAACTAGGACTGTGAAATGGTAAGGTCTCTTATGGTAACAATAGGAATGTGATGCAGCCTTTTCCTAGGTTTAATAATCAAGCTTCTGAAGTAAAGCAATTACTGGAGGATATTTTGGGAGCCTTTATTTTAAAGGCAAGGGCTAAGTTCAACAAGGATGAGTCACGACTAGACAACATTGAGACTCATATGACCAACATGGGGGCCGCAGTGAAAAATTTTGATGTCTTGGTTGGTCAACTTGCAACTACAAAAAATTCTCAACCAAAAGGAAAGTTTCTAATGACACCGAGGTAAACCTAAGGGAGCATTGCAACGCCATCAAATTGAAAAGTGGTAAAGAGTTGAAGAAAGCAAGCCTAAAGAGTTGTGGTTTCTATACCTAATTTGAATCATGTTGAAGAAAAGCTGGCCGAAGAGTAGAAGACTTAGGCAGAGGTTACAAAGAAGGCTTCTAATCCTAACTCAAACTCATTCTCAAACAATCCATCAATCTTATATCATTTCCATATCTACAGAGATTCTTAAAGAACAAAACGTTCAATGAACAGTTCGCAAAATTCCTGGAAGTCTTCAAGAAAATCCACATCAATATTCCTTTTATAGATGATTTGACACAAATTTTGAATTATGCCAAATTTTAGAAGGAAGTGATTCAAAGAAAATGAAGCTATTAGAGTAAGAATAGTAAATCTAATAGAAAAAATGTAGTGCTATTATCTAGAAGAAGCTCCATTAGAAATTAAAAGATCCGGGTAGCTTCATTATTCCTTGCACATCAATGGTTCTTCTTTTGATAAAACATTTTGTGACCTTGGAACTAGCATCAATCTGATACACGTGTTAGTATTCATGAAGTTGAGTCTTAGAGAAGTGAAATCAACCATCATCACTTTATAACTGGCTGATAGATACATCATACCTAAGAAGTATCATTGAAGATGTATTTGTGAAGGTAAACAAGTTCTTCTTTCAAGTTAACTTTGCGGTTTTGGACATGGAAGAAGATAAAGAAATACCATTAATTCTTGGTGACATTTCTTGGCAATCGGGAGAGCTCTCATTGATGTCTATGGGGGAAAATTGATACTGGGGGTTAATGAAAAGCAAGTCACATTCAACATCTATCAAGCGAGAAAATCCCCAGAAAAAGTCGACACTTGCCATATGGTCCAAACAATTGATGTATTGGTGGGAGAAAAACACAAAAGAGAATTGTTCTATGACCCTCTAGAGCAATTTATATCAACAGTGCTTCCAAAAGTGATATATCTACTAATGGAAGCTACCCAGGTAGCAAGGAAGTGGTTGACTTAAGCTTATCCACTTGAAAAAAAGAACTATATAGAAAAACTTTTGAAACCTCCCGACATTGTTGAATCAAAAGAGGTTCTCAGTATCGAAAAAGTTGAAGCCGCCTCCTAATCCTCCTTGCTATACTCTTTTGAAGAAAAATTCAAATACAAGCAAGCTAAGTTTTGGTTCGAAAAAAGCAATCGCAACACACTTGTGCAATGTGATAAAATGGAGTTACGGCGAAAAAAGGAAAAGGCCAAAGTTTAAAAAGAAAGAACAAGGTCTTGGCATAAAATGCCAAGGAAAATGTTTCAAAACATGAGAAAAGTTCTCTTGAAGATCCAACATAAGGCATCCCGGCAATGTCAAGCAATTTACATTAAAGAAGCGTCCTTTGGAAGACGACCTAAGCTCTTTCTCTCTATCTCTTCTATTTAGATAAGTTTATAATTTTCATAATAGTTTCTTAATGAGTTTGCTTTGGTTGTAGGTTAAATCTCAAGTTTGGGGGAGAAAATAGAATCAACATTCAACACCCATCAATCCACCATCACCTCACCATGATGCTGATAGCAATGAAGACAACCAATATCTTAACTCATAGAAGTCCTTCTCCTTATTTTCTTTAATTTCACATTGGGGAAAATGTTCAGTTAAAGTTTGGGGGTGATATATTAATTGTCTAATTGCTTAGTCATTTTTGTGTAAATTTTTTTGTTTTGTGTATTTCTTCTATAATTTGTTGCATACTTGTGTGACTTAGCTAGCCTTGTCGGCCATGATACATATATTTGATAATATGTGTTAGTTTATGAATTGTGAATATGTTTTGTGTTTAAGTTAAATTTTTTCTTATTTTTTGTGAATATATTTATGCACACAAATTGAGTTAGCATTGCACATGAAAAAGTTGATTCATATATGCAAGCAAAATCTAGGGTAGTTTAGAGTGATTAGCTGTTATAGGAAAACTTGGATATATATGTGGATTCAGTGCATGCTATATATTGTGTGGACTGCCTAAGACCAATGTGATGAAAATTAGGTGAAAATCTTAAGTTAGATGTTGGTTTTGAGAATGAGTATTTAATAAAGGGTATTGTACTAATTGCTACATAAAAGAGAAAAAGTTGTCTTGTTGTGAAACTACCCTAAAAGATCCCAATGAGAACAATTATTGAAAATCCCAAAAAGAAAACTAAAAAAGGGATCAAGGTAGTGCATGAAACAAAATATGCACAACCTTAAAAAAAAAAAAAGCATGTGCATAAATAGAAGACAAACTATATGCCTTGATTAAACCCCAAACATTTGTTTTAAAGGATTAGGCTTTTGACAAGGGGTTAGTAACTTAATTGATTCTTGGAGATTGAAATAGACAAAAATAATAAGAATCCTTATTTGTTGATACATTGAACTATAATTAGTAAAATCTAACCCAATTGGTGAGTGTAAGAATTAGTGAATTGAAAATCAACCTTAGAACACACCATTGGGAAGAGAATAAAAGAAAACAAGTTTGGGGGTGGTGAATCCCACGAGCAAAGAAATGATATATTTGACTTTTAAGGTTAGGAATTAGATCAACTTGTAAATGTACAGCGTTACGCTTAATTCTTCACACACACTCTTTATTTGGCATTGAATAAGCAAGAATTTTGCATTTGCGTTATAACTTTGAAATGGTTTATAGACTTGACAAAATGTTATCCATCTTGAGCCATAATGCTCAGCTAGCTAACTAAACACGTTTTAAGTGATATCGTGTGTTTAGTTGTGTTTCTATGTTCATTAGTTCCTTTCTTTTGTTTTGTTTTTGCTCTACTAGCAAAGTATGAAGTTTTGGAGCCTTTTTTTACTCATTGTTTTAATGCCACTTAAACTTGATTTTTTTTTTTTTTGGTATTTTTAGTGTTGTTTTATAGGTATGGTGACTTAGTGAAAGCGATGAGTTCTGGGACCTAAACTGGAGTCAAAATTAATAAGAGTTTGCATAGGATTGAAAGAGGAGTGGAGGCTCAAAAGAAAATGGAAACTTTTTAGACAGAAAGATGGAGCCGTAGTCAGGGGCGAATCCCGCATCTTGGTCTAGATAGGGTGGAGACCATTGATCGGTGATTGATGACCATCGACAATCAATGATCGTAATAGCCAACAATATAATTCGA
>CAIGRP010110317.1:0-27934 GCA_903798385.1 Fraxinus cuspidata
AAAGAAAGAAAACATTTTGTGTCTCCATGAAGGCACGTAGACACGGGTACTTCCGTGCGCGTCACGAAGACACGGGGTTTCTGTGTCTCCGTAAAAGCACGGGGACACAGACCGTGTCTCCGTGAAAGCACGGAGACATTGGTGTCTCCGTAAAAGTACGGAGATAGTAAGAAGGAAAAAATAAAACAAATGTCTGTGGTAACTATAGTTTTAGTTAAAAAAAAATTGTTATTGGTAGCATTGTATACAAAAAAAAAACATCCGTGCGTCTCCGTAAAAGCACGGAGACACAGTCTGTGTCTCCGTAAAAGCACGGAGACAGTAAGAAAGAAAAAATAAAAAAAAATGTGTGTGGCAACTATAGTTTTAGTTGAAAAAAAAATGTTTATAGGTAGGGAAAAAAAAACGTGTGCTTAGTGCGTGTCTCCGTAAAATCACGGAGACGCGGAGGTCCATAAAATATATATATATATATATATATTTTACAATAAGAATAACATTTGCAATAAAATTCAACTAACATTTTAACATTTTGAGATATATATTATTTTCATCTCAGTGCGCGCACGAGTTTTTATTTATTTATTTATTTTTACTATAAAACTTCACATTACACTAACAATACCTTCAAAATACTACAGTACGGACAAAAAACTAGTAATATAATAACTTTAAATCTATAAGCTTGATTAAAGGACGTCTGACCAAATGTCAATATTGCAATCTAAAGTTAACGATAAAATGATGAAAAACAAATAATTACTAAAATCTCATAAATTGGTCCTTTCTATGTGTCTCGGGATTGGATTATTTTACTAATTAACACATTGATACCTAACAAAATATGGTGAAAATCAAATACCTATTAAAGTTTTATTTACTCGTATTGCCTAGGTGTCTCAAAATCAAATTATTTTATTAAAATAATACAATAGCAAAGAGTCAAAGAAAATACCAAACAATTGAACGCATTTATATAAGATAGACCTTAGAAATAAAGATAATCGCATGATGTACATTTAATTGGCAGAAAAATCAGTTTTAAGCTTTGCACCTTAGACAATAATGAGCAGCAAGCTCTAGCTACAGTATTGTTGCACTGCACACAACTATTGTCAATACAGTGAAGAAAAGCATCTATACCCCCAGAGGAGCTCAGCGTCGACGTCGATGTCGATGGCGGCTCCACGACATCCGACAACAGGTCACAGGGCAATGGCGAGAGCACATGGCAGCCAAATGGTTTGCTGTCGGTTTAGGAAATTGGAATTGATAATGGTGGGATGACTTGGATTGGGAATTAGGAATATAATGGATGGGTTATAACTTGTATAATTTTCAATTGAACAAACAGTGAAGCAGTTTGATTGGATTCGGCCCATATCTAATTTTTTGTTAAAAGCAAGAGGCCCAATTTTTTTTTAAAGAAAAGGCCCAATCCCAATCAACAAACCAAGGCTGTCATCTTCTTTCTTTTTCTGCCACTTGCAACTGCGGCTGTGATTCAAGCTTGGCTGATCTCGACAGCAACTATAAATTTCGGCAGAGCGAGCACGAGCGGTCGCGCCCTCTTGCCGGGTGTTGACTCCGGCACTGTCTTGAGTTGAGTTGAAAATTCCAAATCAAGTTGAGATGATGATAAAAAATTATTTCTCAATTATGAGATGAGGCTTTGATTTGGATCAAGAAAATAATATTTGCACTTCAAAAACACAAATAATACTTGAATTGTTATCACAATTTCATCACCATGACAAGATGAAAAAACATATCCTAGTATATTTATTGATGTTTGATACGCTTGTTATTGAGACAACCAAATTTAAGTACAATAACATCGTAAAACCTATAATACATTTCTTTGGGTAAACTAAAAAGAAAATAAAAACAAGAAATGTGATAAATTTTCTTTGAAATCGATCCATACCTTCTCACCCCGATTGGTTTGGTGCACTGTGGGTCCAAAATATGAATTGTGAGCCGTGAGAAGTAGGAAATGTATAAGGAGATCCCATGATCTGACTCCCTCCATGGACCATCCCATTCATTGTGACCCAACCACTCAACCGACACTTTTGTGGTACGGTAAGGTTCAACGTAAATATCAAGTGCTATAGAGTGTCATTTTCTCTCTAAATTTTTTTAGTTTTAATTTGACGTGATTATTGTTGGTATCAAATTTTGACAAAAATATATTGTTCATCGAGTGTTTCATCAGCTGTCCTCTCGATACGTTTCTTGACATTTTAATACATCGTTTCTTTTTAGCAATAGTAAACGAAAAAATGACAAAATATAAAGTGTGAAATGTCAAAAAAAAAAAAAACATATATATATTGATAGTAAAGGGTGTAGAATTACGTGATTGTTCTAGAGTAAATGTTTGAAATTATTATTAATTGACGTTTTATTTATCAACTTGAAATTGAATCCTCTGTCTTATTGTGACTTTTTTGATCTTCTTTACATATTGTCGTTACTTTTCAAGAAAGAAATTCAATATTGATCAATTTTATCCTCTGCGCAACTTAAATCATATGAAATAATCGACAATTAACGGTCACTATCCCAATTATTCAATCAAAAATTCTGTATAAGGAATCAAGCTGCAATACTAGGGCCACGAGAGGTATTGCCATGGGGCCAGACCCTGGTAAAGCAGATTTATCCATATATAGGACAGTGAATTGTGGCTCAATTCTTACTAAAAAATTATTTAGCCCTCGTTTCGTTTCTATTATTTTTAAAATATATTTTTCTCTTATTTTCAACGACACATTCTTCAATAGAATAATATTAAGTATAAATTCAAAAAAATTTATTATTTTTAATCGTAGATTATTTATCAAATTACTATTTTAAAATGTATTTTTACCAAAAAAAAAAACTGAAAATAAAGAAATTCCAATTCCCTTTGACATGAGTGGTCAAAATATCCCGAGAAATTGTTTGAGTCGGTGGAGACACGAATCTTATATGCGGGACTGTTGTGTCTCCACGCGTAAACTGAAGTTTGGATTGATCTTTGACACATCTGACAAATTTTTATACACGTGGGCTCCACATCTGTCAATGTTAAATGGGCTCTGAACCCATTTATTGGCTGTGCTACAACTTAAGCCCCTCTTTGATCCTCGTGAAAATGGAAAGAATGTATTTTTTGGTGACGTGATGATGAATATATGGTTGAAAAATAAAGAAAAGTTATTGATGTGATAAAAATATTATTTTATTAAAGAATCTATGGTTGAAAATAAGTATAAGAATGAGAATTAGAATGTAACTCAAACAGGGGCTAAGTTCACCAATCAGAATTGATGAATAGAAATCAATATTTAGCTCATGTTTGGTACACATTAAAATTCTCATTTTTCTACTTATTTTCAACCACATATTTTTAATAAAATAATATTTTTCATCACATCAAAAAATTTTCCTTCTTTTTCAACCACACATTCTCTATTAATCTACTATTTCAGAATATATTCTTCCAAAATAATGTGGATCAAATACACCCTTAGCCTCTGTTTGGTACACATTCTTTTAACATACATTACTTTAAAACTCATTTTCAATTACACATTTTTCAATAAAATAATATTTTACATTCCATCAATAACTTTTCTTTACTTTTTAACCACATATTTTCTATCATATCACTATTTAAAATACATTCTTTTTTTCAATAATATTCATTAAACACTGAGAATGTAATTAGATAGTATTGGACCTTTGTTTTGTAGGAATTAAAATTATATTTTAATGAAATATATGATTAAAAAGTTATGGACTCCATAAAATATATTATTGAAATCAATTGTTGATTTTGACTTAAATTAAAATTAAAATTTTAATTTTTACCTAATAGGGGCTAAATTAAAAGAAGTTAAAATTATGTCAAATAATGTCCTTATAAATAACAAGATCCCGTTAAACCAATATTTGATTCATTTGACCTTTTTTTCCTTTTAGATTTGATCAAATTGAAAATTAATTAATAATTAGTTGAAAATCATAAATCGAACAAAATAGCGAACGTAGTCATACCGATTGGATTAATGTCCATCTTCATTCATTGTGAAGCCATGATGGTAAATGTGATTCTATGGATTTTCACGAAGTTGACTTAGACTTGTTTAAATTAATTAAAAATCAGATTTTTAGTAAATTTTGATAAAAGTTAATAAAATGTACGACTAAAATTTTGATAAAAGTTGTGGTCCAATAAAATGTGTAATTAAAACTAGTTATTGATTTTAATTTAAACTTTTATGATTTTTTCTAGTTAAACTCAATTGGGACCTTATCTTGTTCTAATGAAAACTAACTTTCTTGAGTAATTCAACTTAATCTTGAAATGGTCACGCTAATATTTTATTGATTTGTCCCTTTTTAAATTTGATCAATTGTATAAACAAGACAAATTCATTCCAACATATTTTCTTTAGAGAGACGCTTCATGTACAGGAAACATTTCATAGGAAAACTCACAGGACACTCACACATGTGTGGGTCCTGCACAATTTTTTTTTTACATACATGGTGGGGGCCGCCATGTGAGTATTTTGGCAAGCCCCTGTGAAATATTTCCTGTACTCACAGCATTTTTGTTTTCTTTACGCGTGTACCTTCAAGTCAGCTGTCAAATGGCGTCTACAAAATGTCGCTCATCAAATCCTCTCCATGCTAGCTTTACTTTGTATTCAACTCCATCATTGTTTGATATACACGACACAATACATAAAAAAGAACCCATAACAATCCAACTTTTATGTCCAAATTATTTTATTATACGTACTATTTGATGCAAGAGAACCTAACATCATCTTACATTTCACGATTTTTTATCGCATTATCAAGATCTGAACATGTGACATCTCCTTAAAACAGATTTAGATCATGTGTTCGAATCCTGAAAACGAGATGAAAATTTATGAGGGGTGAGATGAAATTAAACTATCCAATGATATAACGATTTACGCCATTGACATCAAATTAACCCTCAACAACATTCACGAAAATCAATCACAAGAAAACATCCCTTCAAACAAGATGACGATTGGTGTTGGTGTTATGATGTAGATGGACTACATGGGATAACATTGCATCTAGGGTTTACGAGACCATATAAAATGGTTAAAAATGGCATGGCAATAGTAGGGTGGCGTGGGGTATGTATGGTGTGAGAAACGGATCAATCACATTCATCATACCTTCCTATGCAATGTATGCAAATTGTACGAACGACAACTCGTCTCTGATTGTGCATATTTTTGCACCACCCCACCACGCCTCTGCTCCATATTTCTCTCTCCTTCCCCAACGTTTGTCTTGCATTCTCTCTCACCGCCGGCCACTGTTTCTCTGATTCCGGGGGATCTACTAGGGTCCACTAACTCTTTTCATTTCTTGGCTTGAAAATTCCGAAAAGTTCCCTGAAATTGTTGAAGATCGAAGCACTTTTGTTTATTACTCTGTAATGTGTTTGTAATTGCATTGGGGGAAAGAATGTTGTTTTAAATCTTTAAAAAAAGTTGCTCGCTTGCGAGTTTAGATTTGAGATTTGATTCCATTATTTGCTATAGTCCCCACAATAACAAGGGAATATATTTTGCGATCGTACATTTGATCTAGAAAACGACGTAGTTTCAAGCACAATTGGAGAATTGAAGTGTATGGAATTGATAGGTGCAGAATAGAGAGTAATAAGACGAGGAAGAGGTGGTTAATGGGGTTGAAAACGGCAACGTTTGGTGGAGATAGATTGGAGAAGTTGAGGAATAGTGGAATGGTATCAAGGTCAAGAATGAAGCTGTGGATGGTAAGGGCTACGACGTCGGTTTTGCTATGGACTTGCTTGGTTCAGTTGACATCACTGGGTGAAACTTGGGGGCCTCGAGTGTTAAAGGGATGGCCCTCTTGCTTTTCACAAGAATCGGCCATGGCCGGCAGGGACGGCGCTGTGGCTGTCGCCTTGGATGTTAAATCCTTGCCGGAGCTTCCTGTTAAAGTTTTGCCTCCGAAGAGTGAGTGACTCTTAACTTTTCGTTCTATATTGATTCAGTATATGGAATGTAATTAAAAAATGTTTTTTCTTTCTATATTTTGTTGATGCAAATTCAAGTATTTATGTGCGAATTCACGTGAAATCTTCCGTAGGATCTTGTTGGTAGATCACATTTCAGAGAAGCTGTGTAATTAACTTTTAATTTAACATAGAATAGTCTTTTGTTCTGTATCTGCGATAATTCGTGAAGCACTTCTCTCAAAACTCAAGCTTCAACCATTAATCATGAAAATACGCAATAGATTCTTGTATTGTTCGGATGGTTTCGCTGTACATGTAGTTATTTTGCATTGGTTCGTAATTCTGCATATAGAAGCCTTGTCGGTTGCTTGAATTCTGTCCCAATCTTGTTGTTTGAGTTGTGAACTTATTTGGTGTGATATTTTGCACTCGTAATTCTTTATGTATGTGGAGTGTGCAAACTTTCTATCTAATGTAGGAGTTTACAAGAACAATGGCTACCTGATGGTTTCGTGCAACGGAGGGCTCAACCAAATGAGGGCAGCGGTAGGTTTTTCCTTTTATCAGTGGATTACTCGATAGGCACATTAAACCATATGTGCAAATATGTGCTTTCGGTTATCTCTTTTTAAGTAAATTAATAGACTATTTATTCTCTATCTTTACCTACAGATATGTGACATGGTTGCAATTGCTAGACATTTGAACGTTACATTGATAGTTCCTGAACTGGATAAGGCTTCATTTTGGAACGATCCGAGGTGTGTTCGCACTTCCAATACACATGAGTTTATTTAGTACCGAATGTAAAATTATTTTTTTTCTCCATGCTAAAATATAGTTGTCTTAAATTTCACAGTGAGTTCCAAGACATATTTGATGTTGATCATTTCATTACTTCCTTGAGAGACGAAGTGCGGATATTAAAGGAGCTACCTCCAAGGGTCAAGAGGAGAGTCGAGCTAGGAATGATCTATACTATGCCCCCCAGTAGTTGGTCTGACATTTCTTACTATCAGAATCAGGTCACTAGATTTCTTATCCTGTTTCCTTGATTCCTTCTACAACACTCTTATGATTCCTTTCCTAATGTATCTCATCGTCGTTTTCTACAGATTCTTCCCTTAATTCAGAAATATAAAGTTGTACATTTGAACAGAACTGATTCTCGGCTTGCCAATAATGCTCAATCCATGGAGATTCAGAAGCTCCGTTGCCGAGTAAACTTTGGTGCTTTGAGATTCACTCCTCAAATAGAAGAATTGGGTAGAAAAGTCATCAAAATACTTAGGCAAAATGGTCCATTCATAGTACTTCATCTCAGATACGAAATGGACATGTTGGCCTTTTCTGGCTGTACTCAGGGCTGCAACAAGGAGGAGGTTGAAGAACTAACAAGAATGAGGTGAGGTCACTCGGTCTTTTGAGCATGCTGGCCTTTATCTCCGAACATGTTCGGAAAAACCAATTTTTTTTTCTTCTTTTAAGTATAAAAAGTTAGTTTCTTGGAAAGTTACTCTTACTTTAGTGGTAAAATAAGGAACTTATATTCAACTTCCGTTGGTGAAAAAAAATTAAAAAAATCTGTTAAAAATGAACTTATTTACTTCCTAGCTTAGCCAAACATGCTCTTTGTCACCTTGTATATAGCACTTGAATTATTTTTTTCTTCTAAACTTTTCCATTACGGCAGATATGCGTATCCTTGGTGGAAAGAGAAGATCATAAATTCCGATTTGAAAAGAAAAGACGGTCTCTGTCCTTTGACGCCAGAGGAAACTGCTCTCACATTAAGGGCTTTAGACATTGATCATAATATCCAGGTTTACATTGCCGCTGGAGAAATATATGGCGGAAAAAGAAGAATGGCGAGTCTTAGAGCAGCCTATCCAAATGTGGTCAGTAGATAAAGCAGAGTCTAATAGCTTAATACACAACAGGTTATATCCCTCTCGTAATTATCACATGCTTCTGGCTGCATTTTAACAGGTCAGGAAGGAGACATTATTGGAGCCTTCAGACCTTAGATTTTTTCAGAATCACTCGTCTCAAATGGCAGCGCTCGATTATCTCGTTTCATTGGAGAGCGATATCTTTGTTCCTACATATGATGGAAATATGGCTAAAGTTGTTGAAGGTCATCGCAGGTACTAATTCGTACTCGAATTTTCCATGGAAATAATGTCAAAGAAAAATATTGATAATCTTGAACTATATTTTCCTTCGGTAATTAGTGAAAACATAAATGCAAAAAAGTTTTAACCATCATCATTAAATTCAACTTGGCACTTGGAAGTGTCTCTTTTAGTGGAATTTTGAAGTAAACATCGGTGTAGTTAGTTAAGTACTGTCATCTAAATACATTTTGGTTGTTGTTCTCAGATATCTCGGATACAAGAAAACAATTTTGTTGGACAGAAGACTTCTAGTTAATTTAGTAGACCAATATAATTTTGGTTCGCTTACTTGGAATGAGTTCTCTACTGCTGTTAAGGATGCTCATGCGGAATGCATGGGAAACCCAACAAAAAGGTCGGTCATTCCCGACAGGCCTAAAGAAGAAGATTATTTTTATTCCAATCCATGGGAGTGTTTGCAACCATTGGACGATGAAGACAAATCAGTAAGTAGTATATGAAACTCGTAGATTGCTTATATATTAAGTGCAGTCGTGTAAAGGAGCTGCCCTCGACTCAATCATGGCGAGTAAAGGAGGATTTTGTTTCGAAGAGGCGGTTGTGCACTTTTAAGGAAGCTGAAGAGAATAAGAAGCCATCGGAGCACATTTACATATGGGTTACTAGTTCAATTCTTGTATAGAAGCTCTACCCTTCCGTCAAAGGATTACATCGTCTCATCCGAGTGTTTAAAGAGAACGATGGATTTACAGAGGTTAAGCTTATGCCATCTTCTTTTTTCTTTTTTCCTGTGTTACATTTATTGATTTTTCGATTGTTCATGAATATAAACATACATTTTTTTCTACTTTTATTTCTCAAATTAGACAAATCTCATTTTTTTAAAAAAATAAATAATAATACATAATTACACATATTGCGTGTTATAGTTAGACCAAAAAATGATTATTCAAAATTAAAAAATTAACTCATAGGTAATGGGATTATTATAGAGTGAAGTCGATCCCGAAGTCTTAAAGAGTACATAATTATTCATGGTTTTTGGTACATTTGAATGATCCAAGAAGCATATTTTATTTTTTGGGTAAAACCTAAAACATTAATTAATTATTAATGCAGAGGTTGCTTTCTAATTAAATAATACACAATAAATAATTAATGATAATTCTTCAACTAATATAATTTTTATACATGATTAAAAAGCAATTAACTATACAAATATTTATTAAAGTATCGTATCCGCCTCGATGATGATAATAATCATATTGAAAACGGTGATTTTTGGTGGGATCACTTTATTTAGGTCAAATGGTAGATTTCATCATGGAATGCCAATGAAACTTTTCTTTGGAGAGTTGAACAATACCATCAATTCAAATGGTCGTAGAGTATGATGCTAAAGATGGGTATTAAAGTCTCACTGTCACACTAATCAAAGTATAAAACCTTGATTTTATCGTCTGGATTACTCTTCACTTTCCTTTTTAAACAGATCAATACATTGATTTTTATTTTTAGAAGAACGGGGGTTTTCGGTGAGTTGGAAGAGAAAATTTAATTTACTTAAGAATAAAATCAAATAAAATATATTGCTCTATAAGCAGTAAGCTCGTGTTTGATGCGCATTTTTTTAAAATATGTTTTTTCAAAATTTATTTTTCAATCATACATTTTTCAATAAAATAATATTTTACATCACATCGATAACTTTTTCTTACTTTTAAACCACATATTTCTCATCATATCACTATTTAAAATATATTATTTCCTCAATAATATCGATCAAATACCCCTGAATTCTTGAGGTTGAAATTGCGAACCCAGAGAGAGAAATGGCATCTTCAGAGAATGGAAAGGTAAAAGGAAAAGAAAAATGAGAATTCTGTCGAGGGAATAGAAGGAAAGTAAAAAAGAGAGAGATTGAATTTGAATGTATTTAATATACGAGATACTGTTTTAGAGGATTTCAGCCTCCCATTAATGACCTCACTTGCTCTACTTCCGGCATCAGCAAAGAAACTGCTCGTCTCGATCTCTATGCTGTATTTTTCTTGTATTTTCTGAGTGTTGATTTGCAAATCATATCATATGTAATGCATTATTTTAAAGTTAATTATCATTACCCGTTGCGTTGTTTAAATTAGTTAGCATTATTCCATTATTCATTTGGATTCTTGATTCAGTAATATATATTCATTTCATTGTTCTAGAGTACAATGTGACTTTTGAGGGATTTCAAAATTGTACCATTTGATAATCAAATTACAAGTGCTTGCAGAATATGTAAAAGAGTGGATAGAAATATAGAATTTAAATGAACTGATTTAATAAAGAGAATGTTGGAGTTTAATGTGGATAGATATAGCATTTTTTTTAAAATTTTAATAGGGATGAATTTAGAGTGGAATAAATATAAAAATAACAATGATAGACAACAAAATCTCGATGATGTGTCCATGTTTGGATTCAACAACACTACTCACGAGTATCAATACAAGAGGAACGGTGAATGGTTCCATCTGTATCAAGCAAATGGAGAAAGGATGTCATGTGGCAGACAACAATTTTGAAATTTTTTAATATACATACACATATGTTGTTCCCCAATATTTTTTTCACCCCTTACATGAAAATCCTGACTCCACCATTGGACCCAAGTACACAAAACTTACATCATAACATAATGTACCAACAGAAATCGATAAAGTAAATCTCTTGCATGTGCATAAGAAAATGTATTTTTAGATAAGAAGCCTTAGAAATTTCATATGAACGAGAATCTTGAAATGAAAAATATGGCTTGTCAAAATCAGAATGGAATAGTATTACTGTCTGGGAAATGTGAGAATCCCAAGACTGGAACAAAAAAGAGACATGTACAGAGGTTCCAGATTTCAGTTAGGCAGGTTTCTATGTATTGATGAACCTTCTTAGAAAGGAAAAGGGGAACCCAAAAAAATTAATTAATACGACTACAATATTAGTATACTGTTAAACTAGCATCGGATTTCATCTAGTTTTGAGTCTCTTTAAGACTTGTTCAGACTCCTCTGTACTTGCAGCTCTAGAACGAGGCAAGGCTTTATTACTGGTCGGGACATCATCCTGGATAATGTGCACAGTTATTAAGGATCACAAAAGTATACGAGCTTAAAATGTCATTTCTAATTTCTTTTATGAACTTCAGACTAGGGATTCAAGTACCTTGACAGTGGATGCTGAAGAAACTGGCGCTCTTTTGCCAAGATCAATCTGTACTGAGATGTTGGCTTGTGACAGATTTACACCAGAATTTTTTAGTGCTTGTGTAAGAGTATTCAACAACCTGTTTAATGGAATGGTGAATGGACGCAAAATCAACAAAACACGACTCAATTTCTATTAAAACACAGATGATTCGTTGATCCACCTCATCTAAATGCTCAAACTGTTTGAGATATGAGAAACTTATTTATTTAAATTTCCTCTTCAATACAAACACTTGCATGCCACATTCATTTGTCATCCAATGCTTGCCATATGCAAATTTTTCAATAATGGTTGTAATTAAACTCAGAACCTCTGCCTGTTCTCACGCCATAATGAACCACCTCATATAAAGTTTTAAGTTGTTTGAAACAAGACAAACTCATTTAAATTAGTCTTCAACATGCTTTCTTGAAAAGGACGAACAGAAGTACTATGCTTGTTATAAATGAGGAGAGGAAATCAAATTGTTTCGCAATAAAAAGCGCAAATCAAATCCTCATTTTCCAAGAACACACACCTAACTGATGAAGAAGCAGTAATAAGAGATTCTTACTCTCGAGAATATACGCTCGAGATGCCAATTGTCCCACTTTCAATAGTCAGTTCCTGGTTTTTCATCTTATCATCAGCAACAATGCATTCGGTCTCACGGGATCTGTTCTGCAAAAAATGGGATTGAGGCCAAGTTGCAGTTTTATCTGCATCAGAAGCTGTTGTCGGGGAAATTGGGTATGATGCAATGCTCGTACTACCAAAAGAGAATATGTTGTGCTGCATTGTCGGAAGATCTGGTGCTCTCTTGGTTCTTAATGAAGGCTCCCTTTCTTTAGAAGTTGTCGCAGTTTTTGAGTCTAGTTCAACTAGGTTTTGTCCATTGATTGGGATGGTGGGAGAGGCAAAAGTCTTGTTCTCATCAAACTTGGCAGGAAAAACTGATGCTGAATTAGACTCCGGGTTCATGCCTCGTGAGTGATCAATGAAACCTTCAGCTATATGAGACTTACTCTGTTACACAATAAGTAAAGACATTAATAATCGAGGCATTTCAGTTGCAAACATTCAGTGTTGGATAGGATCTAGCTTAAAGCTAAAGGTAACTTGCACATTAGTAGCTCCACATACACAGTACAATAGAGTTCCATATATTTTATTACAGTTTAAATGCTACCTGTTGCCTTAAATATCCCCAAGTCGAATGAAACCCACATTTGTGGTAACTAACAAATTTTGCACTCATTCAACTCGATGTCTTTCCAATTATGTGTTGAGTCATTCACTTTTTAAACTTCGGAAAAGCATGTTGACCATTGATAACCTTTTAACAAGCAACCTTTCCCATTTACAGCAGAATACATAGAAGAAGGCATGTATCCATGATAAGTGATAAATATAAGACCTACATGGACTTTTAGCCAGTTTACACGGCCAAGTAAGCAGATAAGGAATACTACAAATAAATAAAGATTTACCCATTGCAAGAACTTTGACGGTTCATGGTTCCAGACATTGTATGAACTCTCATACTTGTGTACTTTCTCTTGTAAGATCTGAATGTACTCTATGACCTGCAAAATTATTACAACTTTCAATTTTTGAGTTAAGTTATGTTCCTTTTTGAGGTTAGAATATGAAATATTGTTTCATGATCTTCAGGTACCTCTAGTAAGAATGATGCCTTGTCTCTCTTTTGGTCACTATGAGGAATAATGTCCCTCAGCCTCTGGAATCTGTATTACACCAAATACAATATACTAGAATCTAATTCAGTTCTCGATAGGTGTTTGTGAGCAAAGCACACTCACATGCATCTACATCAAATATGAATTTGTGTCTAAGATGCATTTTTTCTTGTAGGCGAGACAAGTGTAAGGAAACTTTTCAAAGGACAGATGAGTTCAGCCAGATTATAAAAAACTTCGGGAAGTATTTACTAAATGTGTTCATGGACACAAAACCATTTTTCAACAAAAATTTCAAGAAACAGATGACGAGGATAGCCAGGATTCAAAAGTTTGTATGCAATGCCTACAGTATATATCCAGAAGAGAAAAAGATATCTACAACGTAACATGCCAACATTCTGAGGAGAAAAATATTTTCGCTGAACTCCAACAATGGGAGAAGTGAGTTAAGGTCCAACAATAAGGCAAATCTTAAATTTTATTTCCCTGCATAGTCAGATGAAAATCCTATTAACACGGACAAATAAAGATACGAAAATTTTGGGAAGGGATGATTTCTTGATCAGTGAACACAGAATACTGAAGTGCACACAATCAACAAAATGCATCTTAACTAAAAATGATAGTTATTGTGATACACAGAACAATTAGAATTTCAGATGTAAGGGTTGATAGACATGCCTATCATTGATCTTGCTTCTTCTACGTTGCTCCGTTGCTGAGTGTTTTGAACGTGGTGTGTTAGGCTTTTGATCCATGGGCTTTCCTTCAACTTTTATAGACAAATTACCTGTCATATAATAAGCTATTAAGTCTAAAAAACAAGAAACAGAGGATGGAGAGAGCAATTACTACA
Source organism: Fraxinus cuspidata (assembly GCA_903798385.1). Lineage (NCBI taxonomy): Eukaryota > Viridiplantae > Streptophyta > Magnoliopsida > Lamiales > Oleaceae > Fraxinus > Fraxinus cuspidata. The sequence continues at coordinate 13,954 of CAIGRP010110317.1, forward strand.
CATACATAAGTAAAGAGACCTTTTGGGTGAGGTGTAGTCTCTTTCTTAACGACGAACTCTTCATCATCGTCGTCATCATCCTCTTCTTGGCCATTAGTTGCTGATGTCATCATATTCGTGGAACTCTGGTTCTTCTGAGATGATGATGGCCTGAGAAACGAAAAAAAAATCTAAGGACTTCAAATAATAGCATAACACACAAATCGACAGAAAAATTCCCTTACTGAGAAGACAAGAAAGATCTGAAGATTTTGGAATTGTGATTCCGGTTGGAAGATGACTGTGATGGAGGTTCAAACACTGTCATCCATTGCCCTCCCACTCCATTCAGACCTGATTCTGTCAAATACATATTGTCAGCAGTGAAGACTTCAAAATTACACTATTTTGTAAATACTAATTATCTGTAGGCGAAAGGTCGTAAATTTACCTCTCAGAACATGTCTCTCTGCAGCAATATTCTCCTTCCCTGTCTGTCCCTTTTTTACGGCAGACTCGTCCCACAGCGTGAAACCACTACCCTCATAAGAAGCGGGGTTCTGGTTTTCATCACTTCTTGTGGTACTACTTGCCTGCGCCACGAATAAGCTCCCCTCTGGCTTTAAAACTCTTTGGTTGAAATAAGAAATGCTATACATCCCAATGCCACCAGCAAGAACACGCTCCACTGAGGGAGGAGGACCTGTTGGTGGAGGCTTTTCAATAGCAGTAATTTCAATTTTGTTTTCTTCTTTGGTAGCATTCTTTCCAACCCGTTCCAATGGTTGTAAGAGGTCCTGAGTTTTAAGGTAGCCATCTGCTTATATTCGGGAAAAAAAAATAAAAGGGAAGAATAAGATCGTCACTTGATTTTCCAAATGCATAATTCTGAATTATCAACCTGGAAATAACAAAGCCAGAATTCTAAGCCTGGGAATATATTATTTTCTTTTCTAATCGTTTGTATCATATCATCATATATCGAGATATGTTCTGACCGAACAGATAGGAATCATAGAAGTAAAAAATACTCGAGCAAATAATGCAAATGGCTATATATTTTATTATAAAGGCAGAATCTTCAAAGTCACACAAAAAATAATCTCTGAATCATAGAAGTGAAAAATACTCGAGCAAATAATGCAAATGGCTATATATTTTATAATACATGCAGAATCTTCAAAGTCACACAAGAAATAATCTCTTCCTACAAACATAACGTTGAATCTTCATTCTGATTTCAGCTCAAAAGTTTAATAGTAGTCATGTCAAATAATTATTTGATCAATTTCTTAGCATCATTAGACTTACATTATTCTAAGAAATAAAAGCTCATTTACAAAACTTAATGTTCTACCAAATTAGTCGTTCTTGCACCTATTTGTCGACTTAGGAAGCAGGATGTTACAAGAGCTTTTATATGATAACGAAAAATACTAATATCCAGGGATAACTTAAAAAATTGGAATACATGGAGTTCGTGGTATTAATGTTTCGTCATAGAAATAATTTTTAATATTGGAATCTTAGTTCAGAATAAATGGATATAAGGCAGTTCAGTTTTTATGTGTGTATGCAACGAAGAAGATGCAAAATAAGTTTGAGAATTAGAAATCTTCTACGAACTAGTATGCTTACTATATTTCAAGGAAATAAATGAACTTTTTTGTTTCACTAATTTCACCAGATTCAACAAAAACCTGAACCGAGTGATTTAAAAAAAAAAAAAAATCTGACCGGTTTAAACAGGTTTATGCATATATGATTTGTACATTTTATCCGCATCAAAGATTATTTTTTCTGAATTATGTAAGAAATTGATCTTAATTTCGCCCGAGGAATTTAACTGGGTCAGACTAATTTTTCTAAATTGTTGATGTCCATTTGAATAGAAATCTTTTTTTCTCAAACTCATTTTGAGTCACAAATTCACACAATAAAATATTTTGTACATGGATTCAATTTTTTTCTTACTTTTAATTACAAATTCACCACAAATCATTATTACAAAACTCATTTTTCCCAAAAAAAAAAAAAAAATCATTAAAATGGAGGTCAAACAGGCGCTTAGCTAAGTTTTCTATGAAGAGTTCAACTGGGTCCCACCAAAGGAGGCTGAATCAAGTGAACCAAAAACCCAACTTAAGTTCTAAACCTTTTCCATTTTGAACTGTACAATTGTCAGCCTAACCCAACACTGCCCCACCTGAAAGGACATGGCCCAGATTTATCAATGGGGGTCACGGGTACATTTACTGCGCCACTCGTGCGTGCCTTAGATATTTCCTCACTTCGCAACCAACAATCAAATAACAACCCACTCTCCACACCCCTATTGGATGTTCAAATAATTTAAGAATTATTTAAATAAAATGTCACGGAACCAAGCCTCTAGGTTTGAGGTCATGGGTTCAAATCCCATCTTGGTAATATACTCTTTTGACAACGACTCGAGGTGGTAGAAAAGGAACAAAGGAAAAAAAAAAGGAAAATTAGAAAAACAAATATTTTAGATCCAGTTTAATATCAAATTTAATTTAATAAAACAATTATAAAAAATTCAAAGCAAAAGCCCCAAAATCTCTCCAGTTCCGATGTGATTGGTCATGCGTTAACCAATCACTAACGAAAGCAAATCGGTTTACAACCGTTAAAAATAATCAAAACAATTTTATAATTCATAAAGCAGTTTCGTCGGAATAATCTTTGAGGATATGACAAAAATTCATACAAAACTTCATTTTTATGGAAGGAAGAACCTAATTACAGAACCGGAATTCATTGTTCTTACGAAATAATTCGGTGTAAGAAAATAATAATATTTTGCATGAATTGAAATCAAAATTTACCTTGCGGAGGTCGTGGATCTTGCTGGACAAGTGAATAAAGTGAGAGAAAATCATGGGTTGCCTTTCTACCTGTAATAACACGTTGAATTACAACTTAAAAACACACAAGTAAATTTAACTACAACTGAATCAAGTCAAATTTTCGTATGAATAATTTGCAGTAATTGAAATCAAATGCCATGAATTTACGCAAATTACCTTCAGTCCCTAAAGCTCTGGGTTGAGGCAGTTCCATATATAGCGAAGCTTCAGTTCAGAATTACTGATCAAATTGCAATAAATGGATGAAAATTCTGCTGAAAAATAAACTGAATTTCACAAAATTCTTCGAGCTTTTCGACTGCTGTTCAGATCCGCCTCCAATTCACGATCAGAGGCGCATTTTAATCGCAGAATTCTCAAAAATCCACTAAATATTATGTTCACTTCACTGTGTTGCAACAGAATCCATGTAAATCACCTTCGCTGTCTTCTTCTCTACCATTGGACTTCTTCAGCCGAATCTGCAAACCAAAATTGAACTGAATTAAGAATAATCTCTTACGTAAACACATAATTCTTCAGTTATGGAGTAAAACGAAGTAAACAGAGAAGACCCACAATAGAAAAAAGTCCCAGCACACTGAACGGGAATTACCAGAAAATTTTGAATAATTTTCAGGTCCAGATTCTTCAAAAAAACACTTTCAAAGCGTAAGAGAAAAGTGATCCAAATAGTGACTTTAGCATATTGCGTATGTAGGCCCAGTTTGAATCAAATAAATAACACAGTTCCCACTGCACAAACACCCACAACACTGGATTTTTATTTTTTCTTTACGAATTTGGAGAAAATGAAGTACTTCTCTCTCGACGCTTCTTTTTATCTCTTCTGAGTGAGTTTTGGAACTAATTGAAATGACTTTATAAGTTTAAACGAGCAATTTTTTACGTCTAAACTTCGAATGGAGAGTACTAATATTAAAATAAATATGTTCAAACGAGTTACAATCGTTAGGTCACAAGTATAAAACAAGCATACGAATATTACGAAGCACTTTAAAAAGTAATATTGCATTAAATCTTTGTTTTTTAATATTTTCAAAATATATTTTTCTCTATTATTTTCAACATAATATTTTTCAATAAAATAATATTAGATACAGACCTAAAATTTTTCCTTATTTTTAATTATACGTTTTTCATCAAAATATTATTTTAAAATATATATTTAAAAAAAAAAAAAAAAGCGTAAATGGACTCTAAAGATGAAAATAGAACCCGATTCTCGATTATGATAATATTTGTTAACGGCGTTTGGGTTTGTTATGTGGCCGCTTAGCCCATGTACGGTATAATTGAATATTTTAAGATGAAATTAGTTTTTTATTATTATTGGTTATCCCGATTAATATTATTAATTTATTAAACTAAATCTTTTGGGAGTCGGAGCTGAATTAATGCTTTAATCAAAAGATTGTGTTGTTCTGCTTTGGCATTTGCGTTTTCTTTTTTAAGATGTGACATTTTTTAATATTTTTTTTTCTTTTAGATAAAATTAGAAATTTAAAAAAAGGGGTCAATTACACATTTATTAAGAATAAAAACATTGCTTGTAATTGCTCGACTCGTGGATCATTATTCAATTTACACTCACGTCTCATATTTTTGGATTCCAATATCCTTATATTACCTAATAATTACTGAGACGCGTGCAAAATGTTACAATCAAGAGCCCCAAATACGAAGAAAAACGTGATAGTTTGAATTATTATAAATTACATTTTTATCTTCTTAAAGTCAAAAGATAGTCGTTAGAATTCCTTAATTTACTAACAATGCGCGACTATTATTTAAGAGGGAGTAGATAAAGACTGAGAATGATTGAAAAAATGCCTCTAGAATATAAAGAAGCACAATTTTTTTTTTTTATGACGTAGGAATTCGCAGCCGCTACCTGTCGCGGAGCCCTGACTACCCCGAAATGGCAGAGCTCCGACCACTGTAAGTGCGCACCAGGTAAACTTCGCTTCATGTGCAGTAGCCCGCAAATCACACAAGAGAGGTAACCCAACTAGGCAAACTCAGTGCGACGGGCTCGACCGAGAAAATGTTGACAAGAGATTCGAACTCGTGACATTTGATCTCAGAATTCACCCGCTCCACCAACTCGACCACCCTCGGAGGGGTAAGACACACAATTTTTATACCATCGGTAAGTATGATTTTACAATTTCTAAACCTAGAAAATTACAAGAAAAAAATAGAAAATCATTTCAATTAGATCACGTAGAATGGATACACACAGTCACACGGAGGAATGATGTAATGAAGAACATAGGTTGGGGTCTCAATATTTGAATTGTGTTTATTATCCATTAGTAAATTAATATGTAATGTCATCGATACTTTGTATAAGAAGAATACGTGCTTCTTACACAAATTTAATAAATTATGTATTAAATTTTAAAGACATGTTTGGTGCATAGTTTAGATGGTAAGACTACACAAGGGGAAAAAAATCGAAGTTTTTTCTTTGCTACTATTTCATATTGTCCATACCACTTTATCAAAAATGTCGTAAATATTTAGTGCTCACGATATGCTTTATACATTATATATGTACATGAAAATTATCATATTTAATGATGTATTTAATCTTATTAAGGGTAAAAAATCATAAAAGATGAAAAATCAATATATAAAAACTTAAATTACTTTATTAACTGTATTGACTTTTCAAGATAAACTCAGACTTAATATGATATAAATTTAGTTATTTAAATATTTCAAATAAATCCAGAATTTTGAAATAACCTAATATCAAAAACTTACAGTTCAATTTATGTAAAATACAAACAAGATTTAAAAAATAATGCTATACTTTCATAGTAGATAATAATGATGAAATTTTAATGAGGCGTCCACAAGGGCAATGAGACAATAATCTAGTTACTTGGGAACTCGGGGCTAAAAATGATTCTAAAACGTACTGTGCATGTACATAATGTTGTATATATATAACGTGCTTAAATATATTTGAATCGATATTTCTTTAACCAAATAAAACAAAAAATTATTCGCTTTCTTTTTAATACTTCATTTATATGTAATTCATTATATAATTTTGTTACGTGAGAATAAAATTATTCAAACGCAAAAATGTGAGTGAGTGACAGGTGTATGTTTATGTAATTATTATCGCATTGTCAAGTCACGTGAGTGGAAGTAGTAAAGTAAGACTGTACAAAAAGTAAAACGAGACTTTTAATTTATTACTAAATGAAAAGACATGATTAGTGCACAGATCCCAATTAATTATCCTAATTCATATCTTTTAAGAGTTGAAATTTGATGCCTAACTATTGTTGTCTACTCCATTAATTTAATTATTTGTGCATAATTTTTAAACTCTCACTAACTTCACTACTAACCCATAAATTGATGACATGTTAATTTTAAAATAATGTGTTAATAAGTAAATTAGACAGCAAATCTCAACTCTTGTATGCCCCTTTGATAGCCATTTGTTTAGAAAATGAAGTTTTGAATAGTGATTTTTAAAAAATATATATTATTAAAAAAATAGGAAAAAAAATTTAGATTTTCGTGCAAAATATTTTATTATGTCAATTTGTGATTAAAAATGAGTATAAGAATTAAAAAATTTTGAAATAATGGTAATCAAACAATGGCTAAATTGTCAATTTTAATGTGTATATGCAGTTCAACCATTAAAATAATGGGTCGAAGTCGAATCTTATTATCTTTTAATTATTCTTGCGCTTTAAGTTATTTGGGAATGTGACTTAGCTTTGTATTTTGTATTTTTTTTATTTTATCTTGATGTAATTAACTTGGGTTGTAAGCACAATTTTTTTATAAAATAAAATTCCAGGATAAACACCATTTCAAGTTTGTCTTAGTGGCTAGTTAGCAAAACACAGGACACGTAAAAATCATTAAAAAATATATAAAAAGAAAAGACTCAAGAAAGTTTTATTAGTTGATTTCTTGTTAATTAGTATATATGTATAAAAAATATTACATAGAATACATTAATTTTTGGTGTCGAATCTTGTCGTTTGCCAATATATATATATATATATATTTTTTTTTTTATTATTTATTATTATTATTATTTTTTTTTTTTTTAATCTTAATAAAGTAAAGCATGCTCCATAAATGGTTGTTTATCTCCGACAATGAAGGCCAAACTTTAACATTACTTCTAAAGTTCATATATTTAGGGTTAGCCAAACAGGCTGGCAATAAACCCTTTTTGTTTTTCACTCTGTATATGTTAGAATAAAATGGTTGCTAGAACATGGTAAACATGCATATACAGCTTGTACCTACTATTTGTATCCAAACTTTGGGGACATGTATGTATAATTTTTAGAATTTTGATTAATTGGTCTAATGAAATGAACAATATATCAATCCTAACAAGATAAAGAGTTGAATCGATGTAGGTCAACAGCCTAGTTATTGGCATGTTTTAAATAATTTTTGAGTTTCGATTTTTCATATATAATCAAATCGGTTTCTGAATTGGCACCCAGTTTTCCGGTTGAATTGACTATTCCAATTCGATTTTCAACTAATCTCTCTAACCATTTTTTGTTCTTTAGAATTTTTAATTTAAATACATATCTAGAGAATGATTTTAAATTTATATACCAAATCATGTGTTCTTTTAAGTATGGTGTGAAAATATTGTAATTACTATTGTTGCATCCCTACCTTAATAATTGCTCAACTGGCACTTTGACATCCCTAGTACTGAGATGTTATTAGATTAGTCGTCCAAAAATAGATAAAATAAAACTAAAAAATCACATCAGAATAATAAAACTAGAGATGGCCACTCAAGGTTTTGATTCATACGAAATTAGGGTCGAGAATATTCGATCTCATGCAGTGTCAAGTCACACCTCTAAATCATATCAATAAGACACATCAATTGTTTTATATTATTTTTAGTTCACAAGTTCACAAGTGGTGAAATCATTATCACATTGTCTAACGAATAAAATTGTATAAAAATTTCATTTTTCAATGTGGCAGTAATCCCACTTCCTCACGAACTATTATTAATCACCATATGTACATCATCACTCGTATTATTACTATTGCCACACTCGTATTAATACTATTGTTCATCATCAATGTTTATAAATAACGTTACTCGTATTCAAAACTACGTATTAAATATTGTGCCCCCAAAACTAAGGATGCACCCAAGAACTCTCTAAAATTTCTATCTCCTGAATCCATCTCTCTTGCATGGAAATATAACTTTGGCATCACGCGATTTGTATTTTGACTAAATATTCAATCCCTAATGAATAATAATTTTTAGGAGAATCTGTAGTTAAAAAGTAGAAAATTTTTTAAATTTACGTATAAAATATTTTATTGTATAAATCAGTGTTCTAAAAAGCGCGCTTAAACGTGAAGCGAGATGAAAACGTTTCGTCCTGAGCCTAAGCGGGAATTAAGCGGTCAATGTTGTCGTTGACCGCCTAATACTAGCTTAGGCGCGCCTAGGAACGCCTAGGCGGACGGGAATTAAGCGGTCAACGACAATGTTGACCGCTTAATGCTTGCCTAGGCGTTCATATGTGCTCCTCCGCCTCAGGCCCAAATATGAGGGAGTCCAATTTTTTCTTTTTTCTTTTTAAATAAAACTCACATAAAAAGATATTGAATTGTAGTCCGATAAAAAGTTAGATTATATAAGATTTAAGCTATAAGTTATCTACGATTTGTAATTATGATTTTGAAACTTATCTTTATGTAGGGATTATTAAGTAAATAGAGTATTTTATAATTTTAGATGTTTGGTATGTATTATTTAATTTATTTGAATTATTGAAGTTTTTTACAATGATTAAAAATAAAAAATAAAAAAAAGTTTTTTTACGTCTAAGCTTCGCCTAAGTTCGCATAGGCTTATAAAGCTTGAAGTTTGGCCTCCACGCCTAACCACGCTTTACGCTTTTTAGAACACTCGTATAAATGTGTGATTGAAAAAAAGTAAGCAAAAAAAAAAATTCAAATAATAGTTGTCAAACAAGGATTTAGTAAAGTTTACTTTTCCCTATTGTCTCGTACTATGGACATTCTCTTCTTAAGGTATCAGCTTATGGACCAGTTAACCATATTTATTTTTCTTGGAAATTACTACCATAATAATATCCAAATACAGAAAGTTAAGGGGCTGTTCTATTTGTATTTGAATTTTTTATTTTGAGTGTCCATTTTGAGATTGTTGAAAATGTGTCATTTTTGGCATTTTGAAAAATTATTTTCAAAAATAGAAAAAATGAAAAACTCATTTACTTTCCCCTCCCTTCTCTCTCTCTCTCTCTCTCGTGTCTCTCTCTCAACGAAGCCCACCGCAATCACCTTCATCTCCTCCATCGCTGCAGTCAACGCCACAATCACCACTTTCACCTACAACCTTCCCGCTACTTGAAGAAATCCCTAATTCAAACCCTCTCGTCGTTACAGTCGTCGCCACCACCTCAAATCAGTTTTGACCAGTGGTAAAATTGGCATTGACCCATGGCTGGGGCAAGTAGCACCAGGTGGAGAAGAGGCTAGCCCATATGGTCCGCGATCGTGGGATGGTTGGACGACTTCGGAATTTGCAAAATTCTGATAGCATTTTCGGACTTTCGCGACTATCGTTCTTCTCGAATGAAATTCGAACATTGCAGAGTTGTTTGGGATGGATTGAGGACATGGTTGGAGTCACCTGGGGATGAGCATTCAACCAGTGATGTCGCACGACCTTGGGCGTTGCCGGATGTGAAGTTTTCAACAGAAATAGGTAGCGCCGAATGGTTTTTTGGCTTCCAATTTCTGCTTATTCTTGATGTTTCGTGGCTGATGAATGATTGGAGGTGATAGAGGGGAGTGAAGCGAGGTTGTTGGTGGTGAAATCTTGCTGTCTAGGTGGTCGAAAAGTGGCTTCGATCTGTTTTTGCTGGCGATGGTTGTAGTGGTGGTGTTGTAGCTATGGTGGTGGTGCAGTGGTGGTCGCGGGGGTGTAGTGGTGGTTGGGTCGCGATCATTGAAAACACTCAAAACGCGTTTTTAAATGTTGGTTTGATTATAATTGAAAATAAAATTTTAACTTGTTTTCAAAAACGCGTTTTCAAAAATAGGAAAGAGAGCACGTTTTCACTGTTTGGAAAAATTAAAAATAGAAAACGGCTTGAAAATTGTGAAGAGAACTAACTCTAACTATTTCAAAAGACAAGACTTTAATATTTTTATGTAAGAAATTGTGAGTGGTGGACACGTGGCAAAAATTATGTGGAAAGCAAGAGTACATGTGATTTAAAAAATGTCTGCCTACCTCATCACATAGTCCGCCTCCTCGAATTCGTGGCCAACTCATAATGTGATGTCGTAGGTCCCAGTCCCCATTACAGATCTCTTCACCATTTTAAGCCAAGGGTGTTTTTTCTTGACACGGCGCTAACAAAGGATTCAAGCGAAAAGAGCACAAAATTTGAAATGGTATTATGGGCCTAAATCGGAACTCGACTAATACACCTACACTATTGCTTTTTTTCATTTTCAGTTCAATTATTCTTCAATCCATTCGACCAGAATTCGAGGTGTATTATTAACTTACAATTAAACTATAAGTACATCGCCCTTAACAATATGATTGACATCCCTCACATGTGAAAGAAATTTGTGTAGCGATGTAACGAATGTGTTCAAAATCAAAACTGTAAATCTTACTACATGAAAGATTGTAAAAGTGTTTTTTTTTTTTTTTTAAGTACCTTGATCAAGCTAATGTTGGAGTTGAGAACCATGCCCCCAAGAGGTGAGAGCGAACCTAATTTTAACTCACTTTAAATATGGGTATGGGACATGAATTCATAAGAATTGTTTTGTCATTCAACGAATCTAGGTTTTGGTACCTTTTACTAAAGTTTAAACGCAACTAAACATGATTCAAGAAAGTGAACTTCCGGTAAAATATATCAAATATGTATCTAATCACATCAAATTCAGTAGGCTAAGAATAATTTTATTCATAATTCATATGAAAGAAAGATTTATGGAAAACAAGGTTGAACTCTCGATACTTATCTAGAAATAAAGTTGTTATAAGCAAATAAACCAAAATCCGTTTATTCAATTTAATATACTAATCACTTAGTAGACGAAATCATTCACGAGATTTTTTTACGAATATATAATTACCAATCATAAGTAGTAGTACAAAAAATAAAAGTGAGGCGTGCCCCCCAACCTTTTTTGCACACGTCCGTTTACTAACAGTGACGTGATGGGACCAAAAATGAGAGGGGGGACTTCAACTTTAATTTATTAAAACAGAATAAAAAAAAATTCATTGAATGGAATGGAATGGGGACAGTACGATAGTCACGTGAGGTGAGAGAGTATAAATTGTAAGCAGCGAACCGCTCACGTGTGCCCATCCCCTGACACACACACTGCCTAGTCGATTGCAGTGGGGACCACCTTCCACTAACCCCGTTTGTTCCTCACCTGTGACGGCGAATTAACCGTCGTTAAGTTGAAAGAGTGATTTTTCATGTATAATATAAAAATGAGAAAAAAATTTGAATTCACGTATAATGTTATTTGATTGAATAATATGTAATTAAAATAAAAAAATGAATTTTTATAAAAATGAAGCCCAAACAGGGTTTACTGAAAAAAAATAATAGCTCTTTATTTTGGACACCAATTTTGAAAGTTTTTATAAATTATTTAAATTATAAATAAATAGAAATAATTGACGGATTAGAATGCAAGTATTATGAGTTAAATATTATGAAAAGTCGATTCCAACAAGAAAATTAATTTTTTCTTGTATCTTTGGAATTAGTGTTAAAAAATAGTGTTTGTCTCAATTTGAAAATTTACAATACCACTATAGCAGCTGCGATGATAGTGTAAAATTGAATATAAATTCATATTTTCAAAATATATCATCATTTACTTACCATTGGATCTAAATTACGGTGTGCTTCTAACATGCAAAAGGTAATGGGCATGGGTACCGGCATGAGGATTAAGTTGTTTGACTTAAAGTTATTTTTTATGATAATAGTCACTCGAATTTCGAATAATTACATCAATGTTACTCGGTCGAAAACACTGGCTACATTAAATGTCAATGTGTTAATAAACGATATTATTTATTTTGCCAAGTCTACAAATATTATTTTAAAAAAATTAAGCGTGGGTTTACCATACAAGTCGGATTAATTTTTATTTTTTAATAAATAACATATTTGATGATATATCGAATTTTTATTTTTTAATAAATAACATATTTGATGATATATCGACGATTAAATGTGTCACGTAAAATTTAACTTTATTTTTTAATTAAGTGATCATTAGTGTAATATTTATGAATTTGAGCAAAATAATATCTTTATTGGTCGTTTTACTCTAAACTTCCGTGACTATTAACTTTATTAATCCAACTTCAAACATAGATGATATGATAGGGACAGAGGGTGGGGGTAGGGTTAGGGTTAGGGGTAGAGTAGGGGATGAGAGGTTACGTGAAAGCACGTGCTCTTAGCGGCAGGCAGTGGGTCGCTCCCTTTCTCGTGACGGTGTCACGTGGGGGTAACTATTCCAAATTTATGGACCAAAGGGAACACGGATGTAATTGTTGTGTTATACTACTTGGTCCGGGATTAAATTTCGAGTCAAGCAAGTGGCGCTTCTCTATTGGAGGGGTGTCTGCTCCCCTCTAATAGGAGGGTGCCAGGTTTGGCCCGGGATTTATTGTAATTGTATTGTCACTTTATGCGTTAATCAATAATTATACAATTGTTTTACTTAAGCTCTGATGTGCACGTAGAATAATTCATTGTACAATACTTCTTTTTCTTTAATAGTAATGAGTATCTATTGAATTTAAGGGTTCCAATATAAATGAAAGATAAAAAGGAAGAATTGTGTAATTATATTTTTGTTTAGTTCTAATAAAATAATATATTAATTTAATCGTGTATGTAATAACAAAAATTGCTAAAAGATGACGGTCATTTATTTTATTAAAATTGTCATTATTGTACATTGTTGCTAACGACAAATTATGGTGAACGTTATTTATCGTCCGTTACGTTATCAATTTTAGTTAATTTAATTGAAGTCAAATTCTTGTTTGAGCCTCATTTTTGTTTTTTTTTTTTAGCAAAAAATACATTTTGCAATAGTGTTACGATGGAGCATGTGTGGCTAAAAAAATAAAGAAAAATTTTAAATTTACGTATAATATTATTTTATTGAAAAATGTGTTATTGTAATATGATCAAATCAATGTTCAAGAATGCATTTTAATTAAAAAATCAGGTTCAAACAAGGGCTCAATTACAATTATTCGATTGAAACATTAAAGTGAAGTTTTGAATTGAACAAAATTAAGTCTTTATTTTTTTCAAAACTTATTTTCAACGATACATTCTCTCACAAAATAATTGACATGTAAATCCAAACTTTTTTCGATTTTTAACTATACATTTTTTTTAAAAATTACTATTTTAAAGGGTCTCACGGCTAAGTATGATTATCTAACTGTGAGAGCATAATTTCGGGAATGAAATTTATACATGTGCACTCCTTTCTCAAGTGACCTGTCGTTAATGGGTCCGGCGTGAGTAAGACACGTGCGTGTTCTGTCCTTTATTTTGGTGGTCATAAGAAGGGTAACGTAAGACCCACATTGTTCTGACATGTGTCTTCTCCTACTGTGGAACTACGTCTTCCTCTTGCCCGTCGCAATTGCAATCAAGGTGTAGATAAAGGCCGGTCAGTCGAACCCAGTCGAGTCGAGATTTTTTGAATTCATGGGTCAGCTATCCTTTTTTTTTTTTACTATTACCGTCTTGGAAAAAGGGCAAAACGAGCTATTCTGTTAGGTGGTTGAAGACTCAGACTAGCTGTTCTGTTAGTTAGGTATTGATGAGTCAGATTTTGGTTGAGCTCGAGCTTCTCACCCCGACGACATATTGTCCAATTTTGTCCACAACCTCATTATTCTCCTCGGGATGTTACTCCTCGGGTTCAACCTATCCTCGCTCCGAAAGCTCAACCTCGAGTTTATTAGAAATCCCATCAACATTAAAACTCTTCTAACTTAATGAATCAGA